>PVKV010008814.1:0-85260 GCA_004027835.1 Alouatta palliata
GTCAATGATTTATTATAAATTCCCAACAGTTGAATATTTTCATTACTTTGAAGCAGAGGTTGGTTGAGGTTGATGGTCTTGAGTGCTGATATGGCCCTCCTGTGTCTATGAGAATCATGGGGACCTCACTGCCAATGTGAAGAGTAGTGTCTCCAAAGTGACTGAGGGAAAGGTTTGAAAAAGAGCTCCTATATATCCTTAGGGCTTCTTCATGGAGAGGAAGGAGCTGAAGGGTTAAGTGAAGAAGACTGTTTAGACTGCTTAAATTTATAACAGTTCCTTTTCCAATGGCCAACTTATTTACAATAATGACAGATGCCAATAAGTTGGTTTCCTGGATTAGAGAAATTGTGCCATTTAGAGCTACAGTTGTTTACTCTGAGAGCATTCATCCATTGCAATTAGTAGTTTCAGGTTTTAGTCATCTTGTCATTGGGATCCTGTAGGATGTGAACCAATCGTTTTGCCAAATTTGCAAGGTCTGGGGTTGGTATAGTTTCCCATCTCCACCCATGTGGAACTGTGAGTCAGTTCAACCCCTTTCCTTTATAAATTACCCAGTCTAAGATATGTCTTCATTACCAGTGTGAGAACAGACTAACACAATACAGGAAAATATATTGCCCAGAGGACACCCACATGTGACTCAGAGTCCAGTATTCTGGCAAGGGTACCTGGAATCCTTTGTTCAACTCCTTTGGAATAGCTCCTTATAGCTTGGAAACATATAATAACCTAGAGTAAATAACGTGGAAGTGCCAGAAATCTTTCAAAAGACTACTGAGGAAGAACTTAGAGGCCCAAGGTGGTGGGATTCACTTGTCGGGTGGGCACTGCATCTTTGAGAAACTCAGTGGTGATTATTATCTGTAGAAGAGGGTTGACAGTGGGAGTTGCTACCACAGAACTGTGTTCCCTAGTTTCTGGGAGGACAATGGGATTATGGGATGTTAGAGGTCAGGTGACATTTAACTTTTAAATGCAAGATGGACAGAATGACTCCTTCTATTGATGTTAGGCAGACATTCTCCTTCATAAATCCAAATAATGGCCATAACAGAGTGGGTATGATGGCCAGGACAAAGATTATGCATCAGCCCAACAAGAATGGCTCCTCCTCTTTAATGCTCATTTAACTACTGCTACTGCTGAGCAACTCACTTGCAAGATGTAGCATTGAATGCTGAGTCCTAGATATGACACCATTTCTTGAAGAGACTAGCCAGCCAGTGGAGGCCAGGTTGATTATGTTGGAGTCCTTTCACCCTATATGAGGCAGTGATTTATCTTTATTTAATTGACCCCTTCTCTAAATATGGGTTTATCTTACCTTCATTAACATCACCATTGAAGTCCCATAGAACATTTCATCTATCTACATAGTATTATGCACTATATTGCCTCAAACTACAGGATCAATTTTATGGGAAATGATGTGTGACAATGAGCACATGACAATGGAATTCACTGAGTTCATCATATGCCTCATCACTCACAGGAGGCTAGCCTGATACAAAGTTGGGATGGCCTACCAAGTTCCGCTAGGTTGCCAGCTCAAGGACAACAGTTTGAATCAGGGTGCTATCATCCAGGATACAGAATATGTGTTGAACCAATAGCTGATATTTGGTTCTGTCCCTAGCAACCAAGAGGTAGAAGTAGGTTTGTCTACTCTCATCATCACTCCCAATGTCCTGCCTGAAGACTTTCTGTAAAATTAGGATCTGCTGGATTAGAGGCCCTGATCTTCAAGAGGAAAATTATTTTACCAGGGGGACAGTATTAGGGGTGTCTAATCTTTTGGATTTCCTGGGCCACATTGGAAGAAGAATGTCTTGGGTCATGCATAAAATACACTTTTCACCAGCAATAACACTAACAACAGTTGATGGCCTTTTAAAAGTGCCAAAAAAAAAAAAGAAATCTCAGAATGTTTTAAGAAAGTTTACAAACTTGTGTTGGCCTGTACTCAAAGCTTTCCTGAGCTGCATGTATCCTGCAGGCCGTGGATTAGTCAAACTTGCATTACACTGAACTTGAAGCTGTAATTGCCACCTGTAATTTCAGGCTCCACAAATTCTGTACTGGTAGGGTATTAAACTCTGATAACTTTGAGGATCTAAGGTCTTGGATATATTATGGAAGATAGGCAGAAATATAACTAGCATTCAGGGACACTTAGGTTTAATGGAGCAAATTTTGTACTTCTGTGAAGAGACGAGATCTGATGGCAAGTGAGCAATTGTAGCAACCACAGTTCAATATGATCAAAAAATGAAGATCCAGGTCATCGTATCAGGCATGCAAATTAGACCAGCCAAATTACATACTAAGAGCAAGAAAGATTTAGAATAAATAGTGGAAGTGGGGAATAATTATTTAAAAATATCAATTATAGACATAAGATCATCTGCAGTAAGAAGTGACTGTATTGTGTGTTTGCAGAGACTGCAGTTGACTGTCACCTTGAAAGAGACCTTATGATGCCTTGGTTTTAATGGAGGACATGAGTGAGACTGAATGATACATAGAGTGAAATGTGTTTGACATCTCTGGTGCCCTATTTCAAATTTCTTGTCCTCCGTTCTTACTTAGCCACTGCTGCATGAACTAATTCCACTTGGCTTCAACCAGTTTTACATATGTACAATCTGACTATACTTGCCAACAGACCTCACATTTCCTACTCTAGGATTTCTCTGATACAACAATGAGGAGCACAGTGAAGAAATCTCTTAGAAGTTATACATGTGAATAGGAATGGGTCTTTGTCGGGAATGGCACATCTGCCGGGGAGCTCTTGGCCAGCAAGAGGGTCCCAATACCTGAAAGAGAGAGTGCGTGGAAAACAAGGAGACAGAAAAGTAGGGTCTGGAGGTCTGAATAAGCAGAGCCTAAACAGCAATGCCTAAACAGCAATTTTATTTGTGCAAAGGGTCCCAATATATACTGTCAGCTTTCAGTAGCTGATGTCAACCCACATTGTTAATTCTATACAATAGAGAGGAACAAAAAGGGAAGTATATAGCTAAGGGCCATAAAAGTAAGGAGGGTCAAGCAAGCAGGTGATTTTTCTTTATCTATTGTGTAGGGATTTACATTTGAGAAGGTAACATTCTTTAAGGTCAGGAAAAGCAACATTCTTTAAAGGTCAGGCAAAACTCATAGATCTTAAAGGCAACATTCTCCAAGAGACATGTGAGTAGTTACAGGGCTTAGATAATGTTTAGGAAATGTCTTAATAAAATGTCTTAATAAAACACACAGCCATCACCGAGCCATTGTGTCAGTGTCAGGGAGTCTGAGATAACTTCTACAAAATCATCCATCTTTTAGTTCCTGCTTTCCCTTAGCTTGACTGCCTCTAGGAGGGGGAAATATGTCTGGGCTCAAGCTCACATTATGGTGGAGGCACTGTCAGGGGGCCTCTATGCTGGAGGATTCCCCATAGGTCTTCTATTGATCTGGCTTCCTCATGTTCCCTGTTTGGCTCCCTCAGTCCCTCAGTCTTGCTTCCTAAATCACATTCTCAAAATAAACTACTCCTACATGGCCTTTGGTCCCAGGTTCTGCTTTTAAGGGAACCCTGGATTCACAAGAGATGAAATTTGTAAGTCTTATAAATATATAAATACCATACCTCATATGTAATCAAGGAATTGAAAATTAAGACTTCAATAAAATCTTTCTTTATAATATCCACTATATTGGCAAACATTTTAAAAATCAGATAACATTATAATAAGCATTGAAGAGACTGGTATATTAATAGGAATTCATGCATTTCTGGTGGGAATGTAAATTGATGTAGTCATTCAATGAAAACATATTAGCATTGTATTATAGACTTGAATAGTAATATACCTTATGCCAGCAATCCCACCTTTAATGACATAATCTAGGAAAGCTTTTGCTTATGAGCACAAAGAGATATACACAGGGGATTTATGTAGCTGTGTCCATAGTAATTCCAAACTGGAGGAGAAAAAAAAAAAACCTAAGGGTTATCATGAAAACAATGGGTAAATTGAGTACATTAACATACTGGAATTCTATACAGTAACAACAATGGACAAATTACAACTACACAAGACAACATATATGAATCTCACAAATATGATATTGAAGGAAAGAAATCAGATGCAGAGAAATACAACAGTAATACTCCATTCACAAAAAGTTCATAAAACAGGCAAAATTCAAGTCTACAGTGTTCAGGGAAACATATATACATATAGAGATAGGAAAGTGATTAAAGAAAAGGCTATTAATTATACATGGGGGTTCCTTGGGGTTCTGGCCATGTTCTATTCCTTGGAATTGGTGGCAGTTTTATTATACCATATATTATATGTATTCTTCTGTGTGTATGATATAGTTCATTCAACAATTTATTAACCTTATTTGGAATAATGAGAGGCCATACAAATAAGCCCATGATGGGTTAGCTGAATGTTCTAGATTCAGTAAACAGAAATTCTGAAATTGAATAATGATAGGCAGATGCTCTGTATGAGAAATCACTGATTTGTTTCCTTATCTAAAATTTAAATTTGTTAATATGTTTCCCTGGAGTTGTGTTTAGAAAATCACAAAGGAATACTGACAAAATTATGAGTCTGTATGTAAGATTAATCCAGCCCTGCTGATTTATTTTCTATTTTTATTTATTGTTCTAATATAGCAAGATAAGTTCATCTACATTTACCTGTTTTAATAACTGTACCTTCAAGTAAAAAGCTTCAATTATGTTTAAACTTTAAAATGTAGGCAAAGTGCCATAGCTCACGCCTCTATTCCCAACACTTTGGGAGGCCAAGGTGAGTGGATGGCTTGAGTCCAGGAGTTCCAGATGAGCCTGGGCAATATAGGGAAGCCCCATTCTTTGCAAAAGTACAAAAAATTAGCTGGCCATGGTGGAATGAGCCTGTAGTCCCACCTACTCAGGAGACTGAGGCAGGAGGATTGCCTGAGCCCAAGAAGCATAGGTTGCAGTGAACTGAGATGGTAGAACTATAAGACAAACTTAAAATGAACAAAATGACAATAGTAAATATATTAAGTGAAATGAGTCAGAAGTATAAATAAATGCGTGAACACTTATATGTGTAATATAAAAATGTTAAATACATAGAAAGAGAGTAGAATGGTAGTTACTAGTGGCAGGAAAGGGAGGAAATGCAGTGATATTGCAGAAAAGATACAAAGTTGCAGTTATATAGAATAAATAAGTCTAGAGATCTAATATACAGCATAGCAACCATAGATAATAATATTGTATTATAACTGGAAATTTGCCAGGAGTAGATTTCAGATATTCTCACTACAGAGAAGGTGAATATGTAAGGAGATTGATATGTTAATTTTCTTGTGTGTGGTAATCATTTTAGCATGCATATGTATATCTAAACATCAGATTGCATATCTTAAATCTATACAGTAAAATATCTCTGATACACATAAATCTATAATAGAAATATAGTATATAATATTTTAAATTTATAATGCCATACCTTGTTCATATTTTATAGCAAAATGCCTTAGTCATGGTCAGATAGTATTGTTTTTCAAGCAACTGTTGGTCTGGTCGCCTTTGCTTTTGAAGAGTTAAGTTAAAATAGGGTCACACGGGTGGGCCCTAATTTATTATGATTGGTGTTTTAGAAGAAGAAGAGATTAGGGCACAGACAACACACGTGGACAGCCATATGGGGACACAGCAAGGAGAACATCATCTGCAAACCGATGAGGAAGGCCTGATTAGAAACTAAACCTGCTGACAGCTTGATCTTGGATGTCCAGCCTCCGGAATATTCAGTAAATGAATCTCTGTTGTTTAAGCAACTGCATCTGTGATATTTTGTTATTGAAGCCCTAGGAAACTAATACAATCACAAGGCAATAACGTTAGCCCACAGAAGGAAGTTAAAAAAGAAATAATTATTAAATATTTGTATTACATCATATTCATAAATAGAAAACAGACTTCATAGCCTTGACTCCTTGTCAAATTCAAAAAACCTATTGCAGATAAACTTATATCCAAAACAGTTATCTCCATCTTGGTGTTATGACTACTTGGATAATAAGATCTGTCAGAATCTCAGACACAGTTTATGTGTGTACAAGTGCACAATAAAGGCCAACACATGATTTTCAGGTGTGACCTACTATTGGATTTCCAATCCTTATAAAATCTACCAAGTAATTTCTGGAAATCCTTAGGGTTATGTCTTACCTATATCTCACAGTAAGTCTATTTAAGATTTTCTTCCCTGGCCTTATTGTCAAGGCCTCTCACTCTGCTGCTGTTGATTGTCCTTTCTGAGAATAAGACCAATCACAAAAATAATCTACTTTCTGCTAGTGGCCACCTTGAGTAATTATATTGCTAAAGCTGTGCTGTGTAAAAGTGCAAGGAACGCATGTGTTGGTTAGCCCTACTGACAATTCTATTTCAGATAGATCAGTTTGGCCTCAAATCTGTCCTAATTTTGCCCAGTCTCATAAAATCATTTCACAAGCACCCACTACTTCATCTTCTTCTTCACATCATTTCACAGAAGGATAAAATGATTCCCTGTGTGATGGGAGATACTACACAATCCCCTATATCTTATTCATACTCTTCCCCATTTCTTGGAGGTTTCATATGTGAAAAACACCCATAGAGGCACACATAAACACATACTTTCTCCATTCGTTATTATGACTTTCTCTTTTTCTGTAAGACACAAAAAGTATCCTTTCATAGGAACTCATATGAATAAATATCTGCATTCAGGAATAGATTATTTCCTTTCCATGTATTTTCATGGTTTGGAGGTTTCCTTTTGGAGTTGATTGCTAGTTTTCTTCCACTGTGGTCTGAGAAGATACTTGATATAATTTTGATTTTCTTAAATGTATTGATACTTGTCTTGTGACCTATTATATGGTCTATCTTGAGGAACGTACTATGTGCTAATGAGAGGAATGTGTATTCTGCAGTTGTTGGATACAACGTCCTATAAATACCTGTTAAGTCTATCTGTTCTAGCATACAGTTTAAATCCATTTTTTCTTTGTTGATTTTCTGTCTCAATGATCTGTGTAGTGCTGTCACTGGAGTATTGATGTCCCCCACTGTTATTCTCTTTCTCACTATCTCATGTCTTAGGCATAGTAGTAACTGTTTTTATTAATCTGAGAGCTGCAGTTTTAGGTGCATATAAACTTAGGATTGTAATTTTTAGCTGGATTGATTCTTTTCTTGTTATATACCTCATTATATAATGATTTCCTTTGTCTTTTTCTTTACTGTTGTTGCTTTGAAGTATGTTTTGTCTGATATAAGAATAGCAATGTCTGCTTTCTTTTGATTTCTATTTGTGTGGATTAACTTTATTCACAACTTTAATATGACTTTATATGACTCCTTAAATGTTCTGTGAGTCTCTCATAGACAGCAGACATTTGCTTTGTGATGTTTTATCCATTCTACCATCTGTAACTTTTAAGTCGAGTATTTAAGCTATTTGAAATCAACATTAGTATTAAGATCTGAGTTACTGTTCTATTCATCATGTTAGTTGTTCCCTAGATTTTTTTTATACTTTTTGTGTTATTGTTTGATAGGCCCTGTGAATTTTATGCTTTTGAGAGGTTCTATTCTGGTGCATATCAAACCTTTGTTTTAAGATTTTGAACTCCTTTTATCTTTCCTTGCAGTGTTAGCTTGGTAATGGCAAATTCTCTCAGCAGGTGCTTGTCTTAAAATGATTTGATTTCCCCTTCATTTATAAAATCTCCTTCCTGATTATCTGGAGAGCATCAAAATACTAAGCTGGAGGGCAGAGATGATGGCTTCTATCATCTGTTTAGTCAATCAGGTTTCTGGAGTAGAAGAAGAAAGTGGTAGCTGGCAAGATCTGAGTCTTTTAGTTATCTGAAATCGGAATATTATCTTGTGCATTCTTTCTATGTTTATGAAAATTTTCACATCTAAAGCCAGTTTCATCATTTTAAGTATATATTTTCCCACTGGAATTGTTCTTGATTTTAATTTTTCATCTTCTCTTTTAGGTGAGCTGCCTACATTTTTAAAAGTTGGGTTGGCTATAGTTACATTAATTTGTAAACATTTAAACACTTTATGAGTAAAGCATACCTAGCCAAAGAAAGTAAACTTGCCTTTCTTTCACTGATATTTATCTTTACCATGGAAATGTCTCTGATGTAACTGTACTGTTTCTCTCATACCTTTTTCCCCAGTCCATTTTTTTACTTTAGTTGTTGCCACCTCATGTTAGAGCAAGTCTATAATCCTTTTACAAACATGTCATCAAATACTAAAAATGCCAATATTTGGTTTTAGTTTCTTTTGTATCACTAGTTCTGTAGCATTGGAGTGCTACTGCTTTGTTTTTGGAGGAAGGAGTTTATGGAGAGAATGTGTACTTCCAACTCTTTCCTCTAAATAGAACAGTATTAATGTGTCCGTGTTTTTCTCCCCAGAATTTCTTCCACTTACTTTCCACAAAATACTCCCACTATTTTGAAAATAACAGCTGCTTTTAAGTTCCCAAGGCCTCATTGCAATTTGGTGTAAACTATATTACATTTGGGAAGTATTGCTTCCAGCTTATGTTACTCAGTTGGGAATGATCCTTAGTCTTACTGCTGACAAAATCCTTATATTTGTAACTTAGGTAGTTGGTGTGGTGGCTTAAAATGGATGTTTACACATTTTTTGAATATAATTTCCTTCAAAAAGTAATTTCCTTCTCCTTGATTGTGGGCTGCATTTAGTGACCCACTTCTAACAAACAGAATTAAGTAGAAGTGATAATGTGTAACTTCTGAGACTAGGTCATAAAAGGCTCTGTGGCTTCCTCCTTTCCCTCACTTGAGTTACTCACTTTGGGAGAGAATAGCTGACATGTGAGAAAACTCAAGCAGCCTCATGGAGAGGCGAGAACTGAAGTCTTCTTCCAATGGCCAGCACAAACTTGCCAAGCTATGAATAAATCGCCTTGGAAAGTAAAATCTCTAGCCTTCATCAGCCTTTAGACGAAAGCAGCCTGGTCAGTATCTTGACTGCAACTTCAGGGGAGACATTGAGCCATTATCACTCAGTTAAGCTGTTCCAAACTTCCTTAACCACAGAAATTGTGAAGTAATAAATATCTGTTATTTTAAATAACTAATTTATAAGGTAATTTGTTACAGAACAATAAATTACTAGTGGAGTCAATGTCTAGATGGATTATTGTTGACCTGCATAAAGCCCCTATTTTCTTGGAAGTCCTGATAAATATTTTAAGTGAGAAAACATGGTTAAGAAATGATATATTAGGTTATGATAACGCTGCCAACAAATATTAACACTACTGTTACTCTTAGTAGTAAATTTATTGCCACTACCACCTCTGCTACTATGGACATATATATGTATGTGTTTGTGTGTATTTGTATGTTTATAAGAATGCACCAAAATGACAACAATGAGTATCACTACGTTGTAGGATAATGAATGTCTTCTTTTTTTCCTCTTTGCTCTTCTGCATGTCCTCTATATTTTCTATAATCATGTATTTATTCAACTAATATATTTTGAGCAAATATTATGTTTTAGGTGCTGGGAATATGTTTTTCTGGAACATAGAAAAACATGTTCTAGATGTTAAAAATACAGCTGTGACATAAATATATAATTTCACGTCCACATTTACTTAGACATATGACTACTATGCATATTATTTCATATGATAATAAGTGCTAAGGAAAAAAAATAAACGTGAGAAAGAGTGGAGAGTGGTGTTGCTATTTTAAATATATTGGACAGAAAAGACTTACTTGCGAAAGCAGAAATTCAAAAATAAATGAGAAAATTTGTGGAAACGCTACGAAGATTTCTTGGTCAACAGTATTCCAGGCAACTAAAAAGTGTTTGTGTTGGATGTGTACCTACCATGGTCGATGGATAGTTGGGAGGCCAATGTGGCTGTAACAAATTGAGTGAGAAGTAGAGTAGAAGGGGATGAGGTCAGCAATGTTAATGTGGGCCAGATCACACTGTACAATCTGGATCAGTAAATATTTATTACTTTTACTACTAAAAAAGATACACTATGAAAAAATTAAAAAGAAATGATTAATACAAAAATCCTAAAACTCTTGAAAAAATCATTGTACAAGAAGTATAAATGTATCCATCCAATGAAATGAGATCACCAAAATTATTACAAAGGACTTGCATAAAGTGTGATATCACAAAGTTGAGGAAATGTAAGGAACATTATCAAATTATATTGAATCAAATTAGTTCATAATATTAATATAGTTTTCCCATCTATTGGCTATTTTAATACAAATTAAATCTAATTTAAAAGCTAAGATTAGACTCCAGCACTCAGAATGGATTTTTCATTACATGAATAATAAACATTGCCTCCATCTATAAATCTTATCTCTAACCTTTTCATTAAAAATCCAATTTTCAAAATAAAAGCAATTGTTTCAATTTTAAAAAACTCTGATCCAAGAGAATAGTCTAAATTTCAGCTTGAATTAATTTTACCCACAGAGATAGTAAAGACTGAGTGCTAGAAATTAAAAGCAAACATTTCTACTTGGAAGAAGTATTAATAAATTTTAAATTGTGAGGATAACTCAGAACATTATCCTGAAAAAGAACAAAAGTTTATTAGTTGCCTAGATGAAATGATCATCATTCAGTATGGGTTACAATATGTCCTAGATTAGTGAACCAATATACAAGCTTTTCTCTCTTTTGTTTAGCTTTCTCTGCATTTGTTTATAGGGAAAAAGGAGAGAGATGGGGCAATGGCAAGATGCATTTGGGGAATTGTCGAAAAAATACACACTTTGCCTCATAAATCTATAAACAGAACTACCATCTGATCAAACAGTTCTGCTGCTGAGTACATATCCTAAAGAAAGGACAATGGTGTATTAAAAATATATTTGCATTCCCATTTTTATTGCCGCATTATTAATAATCACCAAGACATGGAATCAATCTTTTTCTATAAATGGATAAATAGATTAAAAAATTGTTGTACACGCAATGAAATATTCAGCCTTTAGAAAGGACATCCTATCATTAACAACAATATGGAGGAAACTGGGGGTCATTGTGTTCAGTAAAACAAGTCATGTCTAGAAAGGCAAATATTGTATGCTCTCCCTCTTAACACCTAAAAAGGGGATCTCATGGAGATGGAAAGTAGAATGATGATACCAGATACTGGAAAGAGAAAGGGGGAAAAGGAAGTGAAGAAAAGTTGGTTAATGTGAACAAAAATACATTTAGAAAGAATAATGTCTGGTATTCCACACCACAATGGGAAACCTATAGTTAACGGTAATGTATTGTATATTTCAAAATAGCTAGAGATAAAAATTGGAATGTTTCCAACAAACAGGAAAGATACATTTTTGAGGTGATGGATATCCCAATTACCTTGACTGAGCATTACACATTATACAGGTACCAAATATCACAAACGACAAAAAAAATATATATATATATACAGGTACCAAATATATATACATGATATATATATATGATGTATATATGTTTTATATTTATCATATATACTTGATATATATATCATATATATATTTAATATATATGATATATATATTTGGTATATATCATATATATATTTGATATATATATATATACACACATATATATATATACACACACACACATACATAGAGAGAGAGAGAGTTACCACAAGAATATATATATACAGGTAGCTAAAATAAATTATATATATTATGTATAATCATGTATATATTAATTATATATAATATATATATAATGAATTCATAGATATATCAGTCTCCAGGATTGTGATATTTTATTCAATAGTAATATGCTGTGTACATGCACGAATAAGGGATATCACAAAGAAAAAGTCAATGGTTATGTTTTCTTATTAATCCACATTTTTCATAGGCTTAGGACAGAGCAGAAAGTGAATATACATATTATAAAAATATTAATAATCCTTGTCTATAGTTTGCTCTTTATTCAATATGTATTTCTGATTTCAGTGTGCATTGATTCATAGTTTTATATTGATATATTCTTTATGGGTTGTGATATTTGGTATCTGTATATATATTATATTTATACAGCATGTAATACATCTAAAATATAATATCTATAACATCTATAATATATGTAATATATAATATATGTAATATATTCTATAGAACAGATAATTTTATTCTATTATATAGAACATCTATTCTATCCTATAGAACATCTAGTCTATTCTATTATATAGAATATTCTTTTCTATTCTGTAAAACATCTATACTATAGAATATCTATTCTTTTTTTTTTAATAATTTATTTATTTTACTTTAGGTGCATACTATATCTGGCATTTCTCCCCATGTTATCCCTCCCCACCCTCCTCTTTCTCCCCATCCCCCATTTTTCTCTCCCCTACCACCCCCCAACTGTCCCCTGTGTGTGATGCTCCTCTCCCTGGGTCCACGTATTCTCGTTGTTCAACACCCACCTATGAGTGAGAAAGTATGGTGCTTGGCTTTCTGTTTTTGGGTTAGTTTGCTGAGAATGATGGTTTCCAGGTTTATCTAAGTCCTTACAAAGGCACGAACTCATCGTTTTTTATGGCTGCATAGTATTCCATGGTGTTATATGTACCACATTTTCTTTGTCCAGTCTATCATTGATGGGCATTTGGGTTGGTTCCAGGTCTTTGCTATTGTACACAGGGCTGCCATGAACATACCTGTGCATGTGTCTTTATAGTAGAACGATTTACAGTTCTTTGGGTATATACCCAATAGTGGGATTGCGGGGTCAAATGGAATATCTATTTCTAGATCCTTGAGAAATTGCCACACTGTCTTCCACAATGGTTGAATTAATTTACACTCCCACCAACTGTGTAAAAGTATTCCTATTTCTCCACATCCTCTCCAGCATCTGTTGTCTCCCGATTTTTTAATGATCACCATTCTAACTGGCATGTGATGATATCTCAATGTGGTTTTGATTTGCATTTCTCTAATGACCAGTGATGATGAGCATTTTTTCATATGTTTGTTGGCCTCATATATATCCTCTTTTGAAAAGTGTTGATATCCTTCACCCACTTTTGAATGGGGTTGTTTGTTTTTTTCTTGTATATCTGTTTTAGTTCTTTGTAGATTCTGGATATTAGCCCTTTGTCACATGGGTAGATTGCAAAAATTTTTTTTGCCAGTCTGTGTCTTTTAATTGGGGCATTTAGGCCATTTACATTCAATGTTAATATTGTTATGTGTGAATTTGATCCTGCCATTTTGTTACTGGCTGGTTTTCTTTCTCATTAGTTAACTCATTTTCTTCATTGCATTTGTGGTCTTTGCCAACTGGTTTGCTTTTGCAGTGACTGGTACTTGTTCCTTTCTATGCTTAGTGTTTCTTTCAGGAGCTCTTGTAGGGCAGGTCTGGTGGTGACAAAATCTCTCAATAATTTCCTGTCCATAAAGGATTTTATTTCTCCTTTACTTATGTGGCTTAATTTAGCTGGATATGAGATTCTGGGTTGAAAGTTCTTTTCTTTAAGGATGTTGAATATTGGCCCCCACTCTCTTCTGGCTTGTTGAGTTTCTGCAGAGAGATCTGCTGTGAGTCTGATTGGCTTCCCTCTGTGGGTGACCTGACCTTTCTCTCTGGCTGCCCTTAGCATTTTTTCCATCATTTCGATCCTGCTGAATCTGACAATTATGTGCCTTGGGGTTGCTCTTCTTGAGGAATATCTTTGTGGAGTTCTCTGTATTTCTTGAATTCGAAATTTGGACTGCCTTGCTAGGGCTTGGGAAGTTCTCCTGGATAATATCCTGGAGTGTGTTTTCCAGCTTGGATTCATTCTCCCCATCATATTCAGGTACACCGATCAAGCATAGATTAGGTTTTTTTCACATAATCCCATATTTCTTGGCGGCTTCATTCGTTTCTTCTCACTCTTCTTTTCTCTTGTATTGCCTTCTCTTTTTACTTCATTGAGTTGATCTTCAATCTCTGATATCCTTTCTTCTGCTTGATCAGTTCGGCTGTTAAAACTTTTGTTTGCTTCACGTCGTTCTTGTGTTGTGTTCTTAACTCCATCAAGTCATTTGTGTTCTCTAAGGTGGTTATTCTAGTTAGCATTTCGTCTAACCTTTTTTCAAGGTTTTTGGTTTCTTTGCATTTAGTTAGAACGTGTTCCTTTAGCTCTGAGAAGTTTGTTATTATCCACCTTCTGAATCCAATTTCCGTCAATTCTTCGCACTCCTTCTCGGTCAAGTTGTGATCCTGTGTTGTTGAGGAGTTGTGTTCCCTTGAAGGAGAAGAGGTATTCTTGTCTTTGGTAGTTTCACCTTTTTTGCACTGTTTTTTTCCCCATCTTTGTGGATTTACCTGGCTATGGTGTCAGAGAGCTGCTTGATGAGGTCCTAGTCTATTCTATTTCATAGAACATGCAGTCTCTTCTATTCTACAGAACATCTATTCACTTCTATTCTATAGAATACCTATTCTCCTTTATTTTATAGAACATTTATTCTATAAAACATCTATTATATTCTGTTCTATATAACATCTATTCTCTTCTATTCTGTAGAACATCTATTCTCTTCCATTCTATAGAACATCTATCCTCTTCTATTCTCTAGAACATCCAGTCTCTTCTATTCTATAGAACATTTAGTATCCTCTATTCTACAGAACATCTAGTCTCTTCTAATCTATAGAACATCCAGGCTCTTCTATTCTGTAGAACATCTGGTCTCTTCTATTCTATAAAACATCTAGTCTATTGTATTCTATAGAACATCTATTGTATTCTATTCTATACATTACCTACTCTATTCTATCCTACAGAACATCTAGTCTCTTCTATAGAACAACCAGTCTATTCTATTCTATAGAACGTCTATTCTATACAACATCTACTCTACTCTATTCTATTCTATTCTATTCTATTCTATTCTATTCTATTCTATTCTATTCTATTCTATAGAACATCTAGTCTTTTCTATTTTATGGAACATCTATACTCTTCTATTCTATAGAGCGTCTATTCTCTTCTATTCCAAAAATATCTAGTCTGTTCTACTCTATAGAATATCTATTCTATTCCATAGAACATCTAGTCTTTTCTATTCTATGGAACATCTATATTCTTCTATTCTATAGAACATCTAGTCTTTGCTATTCTATGGAACATCTATTCTCTCCTATTCCAAAAACATCTAGTCTGTTCTATTCTATAGAACATCTATTCTATTCTATAAAACATCTATTCTAATCTATTCTATAGAATATCTAGTCTATTCTATTCTATAGAATATGTAGTCTCTTGTATTCTATAAAACATCTATTATCTTCTATAGAACATCTATTCTATTCTAAAGAACGTGCAGTCTATTCATTCTATAGAACATATAGTCTCTTCTATTCTGTAGAACATCTATTCTGTTATATAGACCTTCTATTCTATTCTATTCTATTCTATTCTATTCTATTCTATTCTATTCTATTCTATTCTATTCTATTCTATTCTATTCTATTCTATAGAAAATCTATTCTATTCTATTTATAGAACATCTATTCTATTCTATAGACCATCTAGTCTATTCTATTCTATAGAATACCTAGTCTGTTCTGTTCTATTCTATAGAACATTTATTCTTTTCTTTTATATAGAACATCTATTATATTTTATAAAACATCTAGTATTTTCTATTCTATAAAATATTTATTCTATTGTATTCTATACAACATCTAGTCTGTTCTATTCTGTAGAATATCTAGTCTATTCTATTCTGTAGAACATCTAGTCTATTCTATAGAACATCTAGTCTTTTCTATTCTATACAACATCTAGTCTTTTCTATTCTATACAACATCTAGTCCCTTCTATTCTAAAGAATATCAATTTTACTCTATAGAACATCTATTATATCCTGTAGAACATCTAGTCTACACTTTTCTATAGAACATCTATTCTGTTCCTTAAAACATCTGGTCTATTCTATTCTATAGAATATCTAGACTCTTCTATTCTATAGAACATCTAGTCCCTTCTACTCTATAGAACATCCTGTATTCTCTATTCTATAGAACATCCAGTTTCTTCTATTGTATAGAACATTCAGTCTTTTCTATTCTATAAAACATCCAGTCTCTTCAGTTCTATGGAACATCCAGATTCTTCATTTTTTTTTTTGGACAATAAGTAGTTGGATGCTGCTTAAATATACATAGGACGTGAAACAAGAAACAAGGTTTTTTTTTATGATTGTTTTTTCTTTTGTTCTACCAAATCTGCTTGGAAATTCTGAGAAGACTGATCCACACATGACAGTTTAAAAAATGCTACTTTGTTTCCTCCACTTAAATTTAGTTTTTGCATCACATCATTACAGCTGTTTATTCTTCTTGCACTTTGAGTTTTTAGACTGTTCTATTTGTCGTTGATTTTGTTGCTTCTTATTGTCGAATAGTTTGAAAGCACATCTCCTTTCCTTGTGTCATATTCTTTTTTTCCCTAATTTATTTTACTTTTGGTGAATACTATATCTGGCAATTCTCCCCATGTTATCCCTCCCACCCTCTCCTCCCTCCCCACACCCCATTGTCTCTCCCCTAACAACCCCCAACTGTCCCCTGTGTGTTATGCTCCTCTCCCTGAGTCCACGTGTTTTCGTTGTTCAACACCCACTTATGAGTGAGAACATACGGTACTTGGCTTTCTGTTTTTGGGTCAGTTTGCTGAGAATGATGATTTTAAGATTCATCCAAGTCCCTAGAACATCTAGTCTATTCTATTATACAGAACATCTAGTTTATTTTAAGTTATAGAACGTTCAGTCTATTGTATTCTATAGAATATCTATACTCTTCTTTTCAATACAAAATCTATTCCCTTCTATACTATAGAACATCTATTCTATTCTGTTCCATAGAATATCTAATCTGTTCTATCCTATAGAACATCTAGTCTATTCTATTTTATAGAACATCTAGTCTATTCTATTCTACAGAACATCTAGTCTATTCTATTCTATAGAACATCTATTCTATAAAACATCTAGTCTATTCTATAGAACATCTATTCTTTCCTATAAAAAATCTATAATCTTTTATTCTATAGAATATCTGTTCTCTTTTATATGTTCTATAAAACATCTATTCTCTTCTATTCTATAGAACATCTATTCTCTCCTATTCAATAGAAAATCTAGTCACTCCTATTATATAGAAAATGTAGTCTCTCCTATTCCACAGAATATCTAGTCTCTCCTATTCTGTAGAACATCTAGTTTAGAATAGATGTTTAGAATTAGAATAGTTTAGAATTAGAACATCTAGTTTAGAATAGTTTAGAATAGAATAGAACATTTAGTCTATTCTATTCTATAAAACATCTAGTCCCTCTTATCCTGTAGCACATCTATACTCTTCTTTTCTACAGAACATCAATTCTATTCTACTCTATACAACATCTATTCTCTTCTATTCTATACAACATCTATTCTATTCTATAGAACATCTAGTCAATATTTTCTATGGAGCATCTAGTCTCCTCTATTATATAGAACATCTAGTCTCTTCTATTCTGTAGAATATCTAGTCTCTTCTACTCTATAGAACATCCATTCTCCTTTATTCTATAGAAAATCTATTCTATTCTATAGAACATCTATTCTATTCTATAAAACATCTATTCTATTCTATTCTATTCTATTCTATTCTATTCTATTCTATTCTATTCTATTCTATTCTATTCTATTCTATTCTATATAACATCTGGTCTATTCTATTATATAGAACATCTTTTCACTTTTATTCAATAGAACATGTTTTCTCTTCTATTCTACAGAATATCGAGTCTATTCTATTTTATAGAATATCCAGTCTCTTCTATTCCATAGAACATCCAGTTTCTTCTATTCTGTAGAACATAAAGTACTTTCTATTCTATAGAACATCCAGTCTCTTCATTTCTATGGAATATTCAGTCTCTTCAATTCTATAGAACATCCAGTCTCTTCAATTCTATAGAACATCCAGTCTCTTCAATTCTATAGAACATCTATTCTATTCTATTCTATTCTATTCTATTCTATTCTATTCTATTCTATTCTATTCTATAGAACATCTAGTCTGTTCTATTCTATAGAAGATCTAGTCTCTTCTATAGAACATCTGTTCTATTCTATAGAATATCTGTTCTATAGAATAGTCTCTTGTATTCTATAGAACATCTTTTCTATAGAACATCCAGTCTATCCTATTCTATAGAACATATAGTCTCTTCTATTCTGTAGAACATCTATTCTGTTCTATAGAACATCTATCCTATTATACTCTATAGAACATCTAGACTATTCTTCTCTATGGAACATCTATTCTATAGAACATCTGGTCTATTCTATTCTATGAAACATCTATTCTATTCTATAGATCATCAATTAGATTCTATAGAACATTAAGTCTTTTCTATTCTATAGAACACCTAATCTGTTCTTTTGATAGAATATCTAGTTTATTATATTCTATAGGATATCTGTACTATTCTATTCTATAGAACATCTAGTAAATTCTATAGAACATCTAGTCTAATCAATTCTATACAAAATCTAGTCTCTTCTATACATTAGAACATCAATTCTATTATGTTCTGTTCTATTCTATACTGTAGAGCATCTAGTCTATTCTATTCTACAGAACATCTATTCTCTTCCATATTTAGAACTTTTCTCTTCTCTTCTATAGAACGTCTTTTCTTTTCTATTCTATAGAACATGTTTTCTCTTCTATTCTATAGAAGATCCAGTCTCTTCTATTCTATAAAACATCCAGTCTCTTCAATCTATGGAACATCTGGGCTCTTCTATTCTATAGAACAGCCAGTATCTTCTATTATATAGAACATCCAGTCTCTTCCATTCTATGGAACATCTAGTCTCTTATATTATATAGAACGTTCAGTCTCTTCTATTCTATTGGAAATCCAGTCTCTTCAGTTTTATAGAATATCCAGTCTCTTCTATTCTATAGAACATCGAGTCTATTATATTCTGTAGAACATCTGTTCTATTCTATTGAACATCTATTGTCTTCTATTGTGTAGAACATCTTTTCTATTCTGTAGAACAACTGATCTCTTCTATTCTGTAGAACATCTATTCTCTTTTATGCTACAGAACATACAGTCTCTTCTATTCTATAGAACATCCTGTAGTTTCTATTCTATAGGACACCTAGTTTCTTCTATTTTCTGTAACATCTATTCTATTCTCTTCTATTCTATTCTATTCTATTCTATTCTATTCTATTCTATTCTATTCTATTCTATTCTATCCTACAGAACATCTAGTCTATTCTATAGAACATCTAGTCAATTCTATTCTATAGATAATCTAGTCTCTTCTATTCTATAGAACCTCTATCTTCTTCTATTCTATAGAACATCTATTTAATTCCATTCTGTAGAACATCTATTCTGTTTTATTCTGAAGAACATCTATTCTATTCTCTTCTATAGAACAACTGTTCTATTCTATTCTATAGATCATCTATTCTGTTATATAAAACATCTTTTCTGTTTTATTCTATAGATCATCAAGTTTGTTTTATTCTATAGGACATCTAGTCTGTTCTATTCTGTAAATCATCTAGTCTGTTCTATTCCGTAGAACATCTATTCTTTTCTACTCTTTAGAACATCTGTTCTCTTCTATTCTAAAGAATATCTAGCCTCTTCTATCCTATAGAACATCTAGACTCTTCTATTATATAGAGCATCTACTCTGTTCTAGAGAACATCTCTTCTATTATATTCTGTAGAACATCTAGTCTATTCTATTCTATAGAATATCTATTCCATTCTATAGAACATCTAGTGTTTTCTGTTCTATAGAACATGTACTCTATTTTTCAGAACATCTTTTCTATTCTATTGTATAGAACATCACTCTCTTCCATTCTATAGAACATCTATTCTCTTCTATTCTATAGAACACCCAGTCTGTTCTATTATATAGAATATCTAGTCTATTCCACTTATAGAACACGTATTCTATAGAACATCTTGTCTATTCCATAGAGCATCTACTCTTCGATTCTATACATCTAGTCTCTTATACTCTATATAACATCTATTATATTCTATAGATCATCTATTCTATTCTATTGAACATCTAGTCTATTCTATTCTATAGAACATCTAGTTTATTCTATTCTATAGAACATCTATTCTCTTCAATTCTATAGAACATATTTTTGCTCCTATTCTATACAACATATAATTTACACTATTCTATAGAATTTATAGTCTATTGTATTCTATAGAACATCTATTCTATTCTCTTCTATAGAACATATAGTCCATTCTATTTTATAGAACATGAATACTTTTCAATTCTTTGGAACATCTTGTATATTCTATTCTACAGAACATCTAGTCTATTTTATTCTGTAGAACCTCTGTATTTTTTTATTCTATAGAACTTCCATAATGTATTCTATAGAACGTCTATTCTGTTCTATTCCATAGAACATCTAGCCTATTCTATTCTATAGAACATCGCGTCTATTCTATTGTATAGAACATCTAGTCTATTCTACTCTGTAGAACATCTAGTCTATTCTAATCTATAGAATATCTATTCTTTTCCATAGAACATCTATACTCTTCAATAGAACATCTATATTCTTTTATAGAATATCTATTTTCTCCTATTCTACAGAAAATCTAGTCTCTCATATTCCATGGAACATACAGTTTCTTCTGTTCTATAGAACGTCTAGTCTCTTCTATTCTACAGAACATCTATTATCCTCTATTCTATAGATCTTCTTGTCTATTCTATATAACATGTATTGTATAGAACAACTTGTCTATTCTATTGTATAGAACATCTATTCTATTCTATTCTATTCTATTCTATTCTATTCTATTCTATTCTATTCTATTCTATTCTATAAAACATCTAGCCTATACTATTCTTTCGAACATCTAGACTTATTGTATTCTGTCGACAGTCTAGTCTAGGCTATTCTATAGAACATCTAGTGTATTCTATGATATAGAACATCTAATATATTCTAAGCTATAAAACATCCAGTCTTTTCTATTCTATAGAATATCTATAATCTTCTATTCATTAGAACGTCTATTCCCTTCTATTCCACAGAATATCTATTCTATTCTATAGAACATCTGTTCTCTTTTATTCTATAGAACATCTATTCTTTTTTATTATATAGAACATGTATCCTCTTCTTTTCTATAGAACATACAGTCTCTTCTATTCTATAGAATATGTAGTCTCCTTCTTTCTGTAGAACATCTAGTCTCTTCTATTCTATAGAACATCCGTCTCTTCGATTCTATCGAACATCTAAACTCTTCTATTATATGGAACATCTAGTCTATTCATACTCCATAAAACATCTATTCCATTGTATTCTATAGAACATATATTCTATTCTACAGATCATCTATTCTGTAGAATAACTAGTCTATTCCATTCTATAGAACATCTATTCTCTTCTGTTGTATAGAAAGTCTATACTCTTCTGTTCTATAGAATATCTGTTCTCTTCCATAGAACATGTATTTTCTTCTATTCTATAGAACATCTATTCTCTCCTATTCTTTAGAACATCTAGTCTCTCCTATTCTATAGAACATCTAGTCTCTTCTATTCTGTAGAACATTTAGTCTATTCCATTCTATAGAATATCTACTCTCTGTTATTGCATAGGAAATCTATTTTTTTTTCTATTCTATAGATCATCTGGTCAATTTTTTCTACAGAACATCTTGTGTCTTCTACAGAACATCTACTCTATTTTATTCTATATAGCATCTCTTCCATCCTATAGAACATCTAGTCTCTTCTATTCTTTTTTATATCTATTCTATAGAACATCTAGTCTCTTCTATTCTATAAAACATCTATTCTCCTTTATTCTATAGAACATCTTTTCTATTCTATAAAATGTCGAGTCTATTCTGTTCTATATAACCCCTCTTATCTTCTAATTTATAGAATATCTATTCTCTTCTATTCTGTAGAACATCTGTTCTCTTCTATTCTATAGAACAACTATCCTCTTCTCTTCTATAGAACATCGAGTCTCTTCTATTCTATAGGACACTTAGTCATCTCTATTCTGTAGAACATCTAGTCTCTTCTATTCTGTAGAACATCCAGTTTCTTCTATTCTATATAACATCTAGTCTCTTCTATTCTATAGAACATCTAGTCTATTCCATTATATAAAAAAATCTAGTGTATTGTATTGCATAGAACATCTATACTATTCTATAGAGTATCTAGTATATTCTATCCTATAGAACATCTAGTCTCTTCTCTTCTATAGAACATCTAGTCTCCTCTATTCCAGTAACATCTATTTTATTGAATTCTATAGAACATCTTTTCTATTCTATTCTATAGAACATCTAGTCTTTTCTATTCTATGGAACATCTATTCTTTTCTATTCTGTAGACCATATATTCTATTATATTCTAGAGAATATCTAGTCTTTTCTATTCTATATAGCATCTAATCTCTTCTATTCTATAGAACATCTATACTCCTTTATTCTAAAGAATATCTGTTCTCCTCTATAGAACACGAATTCTCTTCTATTCTATAGAAAATCTATTCTGTCCTATTATATATCAAATTTAGTGTCTCCTATTGAATAGAACATCTAGTCTCTTCTGTTACATAGAACATTTAGTCTATTCTGTTCTATATAACACCTAATCTCTCCAATTTTACAGCACATCTATTCTCTTCTATTCCATAGAAAATCTATTCTATTCTATTCTATTCTATTCTATTCTATTCTATTCTATTCTATTCTATTCTATTCTATTCTATTCTATACAACATCTATTCTTTTCTGTACTATACAATATCTAGTAATTTTTTTCTATACAAAATCTAGTCTTTTCTATAGAGAATCTAGTCTCTTCTATTCTATAGAACATCTATTCTCCTCTATATAACATCTATTCTCTTTTTTTCTTTAGAACATCTAGTCTCCTCTCTTCTGTAGAACATGTAGTCTCTTCTATAGAACATCCAGTCTATTCTATTCTGTAGAATATCTAGTCTCTTATAGTCTATAGAACATCTAGGCTACTCTGTTATATTAAACATCTATTCTATTGTATTCTATAGAATATTTATTATATTCTATTCCAAAGAATATCTAGTTTATTCTATCCTGTATAACATCTAGTCTCTTCTATTCTATAGAACATCTATTCTATTCTATTATATAGAACATCTAGTCTTTTCTATTATATAGAACATCTATTCTATAGAACATCTACACTATTATATCCTATAGTACATGTAGTCTTTTCTATTCTGTAAAACATCTAGACTCCTCTATTCTGTAGAACATCTACCCTCTTCTATTCAATAGAACATCCATTCTATTGTATTCTATAGAACATTTTCTCTCTTCTGTTTTATAGAACACCTATTGATTTTTATAGGATATCTATTCTGTCATATTCTATAGAACATCTAGTCTATTCTATTCTATAAAACATCTATTTTATATAACATCTGGTCTATTCTATTCTATAGAACATCTGGTCTATTCTATTCTATAGAACTTCTAGTCTTTTCTATTCTGTATCTGTTCTATTCTTTTCTATAGACCATCTGTTCTCTTCTCTTCCCTTCTCTTCTCTTCTCTTCTCTTCTCTTCTCTTCTCTTCTCTTCTCTTCTCTCCTCTCCTATCCTATCCTATCCTATCCTATCCTATTTTATTTAACATCTAGTCTTTTCTATTCTGTAGAACATCTATTTTATTGTACAGAACATCTTTTCTGTTCTATTTGATAGAATATCTAGTCTATTGTATTCTATAGAACATCTAGTCTGTTCTATAGAACATCTATTCTATGCAACATCTAATCTCTTATATTCTAGAAATCATACGTTCTATTCTATAGAACATCTATTCTATCCTATACACCATCTAGTCTATAGTATTCTATGGAACATCTATTCTACTCTATTCTATAGAACATCTAGCCTTTTCTATGCTTTAGAGTATCTAGCTTCTTCTTTTGTATAGAACATCTTGTCTATTTTATTCCATAGAACATCTTTTCTCTTCCTTTCTATAGAACATCTTTTCTCTTTTATTCTATAGAACATGTTTTCTCTTCTATTCTATAGAACATCCAGTCTCTTCTATTCTATAGAACATGAAGTATCTTCTATTCTATAGAACATCCAGTCTCTTCAAATCTATAGATCATCCAGACTCTTCTATTCTATAGAACATTCAATCTCTTCTATTCTATAGAATATCCAGTCGCTTGAGTTCTATGGAACATCCAGTATCTTGTATTCTATAGAACATCTAGTCTATTCTATTCTGTAGAACATCTATTCTATAAAATATCTAGTCTATTCTATTTTTTTGAACATCTATAGAACATATATTCTATAAAACATCTAGTCTCTTATATATAAAATCTATCCTCTTCTATAGAACATCTGCTTTTTTCTATCCTATAAAACATGTATTCTCTTCTATTCTATAGAATGTCTATTCTATAGAACATTCAGTCTCTTCTATTTTATAGAACATCTAGTCTCCTCTATTCTATTGAGCATAGAGTCTCTTCTATAGAACATCTAGTCTCTTCTATTCTATAGAATATCTAGTCTATTCTATTCTGTAAAACATCTAGTCTTTTGTATTCTATAGAACATCTATTCTATAGAATATCTAGTTTATTCTAGCCTATAGAACATCTAGTCTCTTCTATTCTATAGAATATCTAGTATCTACTTTTCTATGGGACATCTATTCTATTCTATAGAAAATCCAGTGTATTCCGTTCTATAGAACATCTCTTCTATAAAATATACATTTTATCTATTCCATAGAACGTCTAGTCTTTTCTATTCTATAGAATATCTATTCTCTTCTATTCCATAGAACATCTAGTCTTTTCTATTCTGTAGAAAATCTATTCTATTCTTTAGAACATCTAGTCTATTCTATTCTATAAAACATCTAGTCTCTTGAATTCTATAGATTATTCTATTCTATAGAACATATAGCCTATTCTGTAGAATACATAATCTATTCTATTCTATAGAACATCAAGTCTCTTCTACTCTGCCGAACATCTATTCTGTTCTATAGAACATCTAGTCATTTCTATTCTATAGAACATCTATTCTATTTTATTCTATAGAATATCTAGTCTGTTCTACTTGATAGACTATCTGGTCTATTCTATGCTATAGAACATGTAGTCTATTCTATAGAACATCTATTCTATTCTATTAAATATCTACTCTCTTCAATACTATAGAACATCAAATCTATTCTATAGAACATCTCTTCTATCCTATAGAACTGCATCTATAATATGATATAGAATATCTATTCCATTATATTCTATAAAACATCTTGTCTATTCTATTCTATAGAATATCTAGCCTTTTCTATTCTGTAGAACATCTAGTCTCTTCTATTCTATGGAACATCTTTTCTCTTCTCTTCTATAAAACATCTTTTCTCATTTATTCTATAGAACATGTTTTCTCTTCTATTCTATAGAACATCGAGTCCCTTCTGTTCTATAGAACATCAAGACTCTTCTAAGCCATAGAACATCCAGTCTCTTCTATTCTATAGAACATCCAGACTCTTGTAAGCCATAGAACATCCAGTCTCTTCTATTCTATAGAACATCCAGTATCTTCTATTGTATAGAACATCCAGTCTCTTCCATTCTATATATCATCCAGTCTCTTCGAGTCTATAGATCATTCAGTCTCTTCTATTCTATAGAACATCCAGTCTCTTGAGTTCTATGGAACATCCACTCTTGTATTCTATAGAAAATCTAGTCTATTCTATTCTATAGAACATCTATTCTATTCAACTTCTATTATATACAACATCTTGTCTCTTCTATATTATATAACATCTATTCTCTTCTATAGAACATCTATTCTTTTCTATTCTATAGAATATGTATTCTTTTCTTTTATTGCATTTTAGGTTTTGGGGTACATGTGAAGAATATTCAAGATTGTTACATAGGTACACACATGGCAGTGTGATTTGCTGTCTTTCTCCCCTTCACTTATATCTGGCATTTCTCCCCATGCTATCTCTCCCCAACTACCCAGCCCCCACTGTCCCTCTCCTATTTCCCCCCAAGGCACCACAGTGTGTGATGCTCCCCTCCCTGTGTCCATGTGTTCTTATTGTTCAACACCCGCCTATGACTGAGAACATGCGGTGTTTGATTTTCTGTTCCTGCGTCAGTTTGCTGAGAATGATGATTTCGAGGTTCATCCATGTCCCTACAAAGGACACGAACTTATCGTTTTTGATGGCTGCATAATATTTCATGGTGTATATGTGCCACATTTTCCCTGTCGAGTCTTTCATCGATGGGCATTTGGGTTGGTTACAGGTTTTTGCTATTGTAAACTGTGCTGCAGTGAACATTCGCGTGCATGTGTCCTTATAGTAGAACGATTAATAATCCTTTGGATATATACCCAGTAATGGGATTGCTGGATCAAATGGAATTTCTGTTTCTAGGTCCTTGAGGAATCACCACACTGTCTTCCACAATGGTTGAACTAACTTACACTCCCACCAACAGTGTAAAAGTGTTCCTATTTCTCCACATCCTCTCCAGCATCTGTTGTCTCCAGATTTTTTAATGATCGCCATTCTGACTGGTGTGAGATGGTATCTCAGCGTAGTTTTGATTTGCATTTCTCTAATGACCAGTGATGATGAGCATTTTTTAATATGTTTTTTGGCCTTATGTATGTCTTCTTCTGTAAAGTGTCTGTTCATATCCTTTGCCCAATTTTGAATGGGCTTGTTTGTTTTTTTCTTGTAGATCTGTTTCAGTTCTTTGTAGACTCTGGATATCAGCCCTTTGTCAGATGGGTAGACTGCAAAAATTTTTTTCCATTCTGTTGGTTACCGATTGACTCTAATAACTGTTTCTTTTGCTGTGCAGAAGTTGTGGAGTTTGATTAGGTCCCATTTGTCTATTTTGGCTTTTGTTGCCAGTGCTTTTGGTGTTTTGGTCATGAAGTCCTTGCCTACGCCTATGTCCTGAATGGTTTTGCTTAGATTTTCTTCTAGGGTTTTTATGGTGTTAGGTCTTATGTTTAAGTCTTTAATCCATCTCGAGTTAATTTTAGTGTAAAGTGTCAGGAAAGGGTCCAGTTTCTGCTTTCTGTACATGGCTAGCCAGTTTTCCCAACACCATTTATTAAACAGGGAATCCTTTCCCCAGTGCTTGTTTTTGTCAGGTTTGTCAAAGATAGGATGGTTGTAGATGTTTTGCGTTTCCACCAACGCCTCTGTTCTGTTCCATTGATCTATATCTCTGTTTTGGTACCAGTACCATGCTGTTTTTATTGCCATAGGCTTGTATTATAGTTTTACGTCTGGGAGTGTGATGCCTCCCCCTTTATTCTTTTTGCTTAGAATTGACTTGGCTATGTGGGCTCTCTTTTGGTTCCATATGAAGCTTAAGGTGGTTTTTTTCCAGTTCTGTGAAGAAGGTCATTGGTAGCTTAATGGGGATAGCATTGAATCTGTAAATTACTTTGGGCAGTATGGCCATTTTCATGATATTGATTCTTCCTAACCATGAATATGGAATGTTTCTCAATCTGTTTGTGTCCTCTCTTATTTCGTTGAGCAGTGGTTTGCAGTTCTCCTTGCAGAGGTCCTTACATCCCTTGTTATTTGTATTCCTAGGTATTTTATTCTCTTTGTAGCAATTGTGAATGTTAGTTTGTTCTTGATTTGACTCTCTTTAAGTCTGTTATTGGTGTATAAGAATGCTTGTGCTTTTTGCACATTGAATTTATATCCTGAGACTTTGCTGAAATTGCTTATCAGCTTCAGGAGATTTTGGGCTGAGACAATGGGGTCTTCTAGATGTACAATCATGTCCTCTGCAAATAGAGACAATTTGACTTCTTCCTTTCCTATTTGAATGCTCTTTATTTCTTTTTCTTGCCTGATTTCTCTGGCTAGAACTTCCAGTACTGTATTGAATAGGAGTGGTGAGAGATGGCATCCTTGTCTGGTGCCAGATTTCAAAGGGAATGCTTCCAGTTTTTGCCCATTCAGTATGATATTGGCTGTTGGTTGGTCATAAGTAGCTATTATTATTTTGAGATATGTTTCATCAATACCTAGTTTATTGAGCGTTTTTAGCATAAAGGGCTGTTGAATTTTGTCAAAGGCCTTCTCTGCATCAATTGAGATAATTGTGTGGTTTTTCTGTTTGGTTCTGTTTATGTGGTGAATTATGTTTATAGACTTGTGTCTGTTGAACCAGCCTTGCATCGCCAGGATGAATCCTACTTGATCATGGTGGATAAGCTTTTTGATGTGCTGTTGCAATTGGTTTGCCAGTATTTTATTGATGATTTTTTCATCTGTGTTTTTCATAGATATTGACCTGAAGTTTTCTTTTCTTGTTGAGTCTCTGCCGGGTTTTGGTATCAGGATGATGTTGGTCTCATAAAATGATTGGGGAAGGACTCCTTCTTTTTGGATTGTTTGGAAGTTTCAGAAGGAATGGTACCAGCTCCTCCTTGTATGTCTGGTGGAATTTGACTGTGAACCCATTGGACCTGGGCTTTTTTGGGGTGGTAGGCTCTTAATTGCTGCCTGACCTTCAGATCTTGTTATTGGTCTATTCAGGGTTTCAACTTCTTCCTGATTTAGGCTTGGGAGGATGCAAGTGTCCAGGAATTTATCCATTTCTTCCAGGTTTACTAGTTTATGTGAATAGAGTTGTATGTAATAATCTGATGATGGTTTGAATTTCTGTGGAATCTGTGGTGGTATCCCCTTTATCGTTTTTTATTGCATCTATTTGATTATTCTCTCTTTTCTTTTTTATTAATCTGGCTAGTAGTATGTCCATTTTGTTGATCTTTTTAAAAACCAGCTTCTGGATTTATTGATTTTTTGAAGGACTTTTTGTGTCTCTGTCTCCTTCAGTTCTGCTCTCATCTTAGTTATTTCTTGTCTTCTGCTAGGTTTTGAGTTTTTTTGATCTTGCTCCTCTAGCTCTTTCAATTTTGATGATAGGGTGTCAATTTTAGATCTCTCCTTGCTTCTCATGTGGGCATTTATTGCTTTATATTTTCCTCTAGAGACTGCTTTAAATGTGTCCCAGAGATTCTAGTATGTTGTGTCTTCAGTCTCGTTCGTTTCGAAGAACATCTATTTCTGCCTTCATTTCATTGTTTATCTAGTCAACATTCAAGAGCCAGTTGTTCAGTTTCCATGAAGCTCTGCGGTTATGAGTTAGTTTCTGAATTCTGAGTTCTAACTTGATTGCACTGTGGTCTGAGAGACTGTTATGATTTCCATTCTTTTGCATTTGCTGAGGAGTGATTTATTTCCAATTACATGGTCAATTTTAGGGTAGGTGCGATGTGGTGCTGAGAAGAATGTATATTCTGTGGATCTGTGGTGGAGAGTTCTGTAAATGTCTATTAGGTTTGCTTGGTCCAGGTCTGAGTTCAAGTCCTGGATATCCCTGTTAATTTTCTGCCTCATTTAATATTTATTCTTTTTTACTCTATAGAACATCTATCCTCTTCTATTCTGTAGAACATCCAGTCTCTTACATTCTATAGAACATCTAGTCTCTTCTACCCTATAGAACATCTAGTCTATTCTATTGTGTAAAACATCTAGTCTATTGTATTCTATAGAACATCTGTTCTATTCTGTAGAATATCTAATTTATTCTAAACTATAGAACATCTAGTGTCTTCTGTTCTGTAGAACATTTAGTCTTTACTATTTTATAGAACATCTATTCTATTCTATAAAACAACCAGTGTATTCCATTTTATGCAACATCTCTTCCATAGACCATCTATTCTATTGTAATCTATGGAACATCTAGTCTGTTCTATTCTATAGAACAACTATTCTTTAGAACTTCTAATATATTCTATTCTATAGAATATCTAGTCTCTTGAATTCTATAAATATCTATTCTATTCTATAGAACATATAATCTATCCTATTCTATAGAACATCAAGTCTCTTCTATTGTATAGAACATTCTGTTCTATAGAATATCTATTCTATTCTATAGAACATCGAGTCTATTCTATTATGAAGAACATCTATTCTATAGAATATCTAGTGTATTCTATTCTATAGAACAACTAGTGTATTGTATTATATAGAACATCTAGTCTGTTCTATTCTATAGAACATCTAGTCCTTTGCGTTCTATAGAATATATTGTCCTTTGTATTCTATAGAACATCTATTCTATTCTATAGAACATCTATCATGTTCTATTCTAAAGAACATCTAGTCTATTTTATTCTATAGAACGTCTAGTCCATTCTATTCTGTAGATAATCTAATCTCTTCAATTCTATGGAATTTGTTTCTCTTCTATTCTATAGAACATCTATCAAATTCCATTCTATAGAACGTCTCTTCTGTTCTATTGTATAGAATATCTATTTTCTTCTATAGAACATCTAGTCTCTTATATTCTATGGAATAACTATTCTATTCTGTTCTACAGAACACCTGTTCTATTGTATTCTATAGAACATCTATGCTATTCTATACAACATCCAGTAAATTCTATTCTATAGAATATCTAGTTTTTCCTATTGTATAGAACATCTAATCTATTCTATAGAACATCTAGTCTATTCTATTCTATAGAACATCTAGTCTGTTGTATTCTATAGGACATGTATTCTATTCTATAGAACATCTATTCTATTCCATAGAACATCCAATCTTTGCTATTCTATAGAATATCTACTCTCTTCTATTCTATGGAACATTTATTCAATTCTATATAACATCTATTATATTTTTTAGAACATCTAGTCTATTCTATTCTACAAATCATCTATTCTATTCTATAGAACATCTGGTCTATGCTATACTATAGAACATCTAGTCTGTTCTGTTCTCTAGAACATCTGGTCTTTTTTATTCTATGGAACATCTATTCTATTCTATTCTATTCTATTCTATTCTATTCTATTCTATTCTATTCTATTCTACTCTATTCTATTCTACTTTATTCTATAGAACATATAGTCTTTTCTCTTCTATAGAACATCTATTCTATTCTATTCTATAGAACATGAACTGTCTTCTATTCTGTAGAACATCTATTCTGTTCTACAGAATATCAATTCTATTCTATTATATTCTATAGAACAGCTAGTCTATTCTATTCTATAGAACATCTATTTTGTTCTATAGAACATCTATTCTATTCTATAGAACAACTTTTCTATTCTATTCTATATGACATCTAGTCTGTTCTATATAACATCTTTTTTTTTGTATTCTATAGAACATCTATTGAATAGAACATCTAGATGTTCTATACAATAGAATAGAATAGACTGTAATATTCTATACACCATCTGTTTTATTGTATAGAACATCTAACCTTTTAGAGTCGATAGAATATTTAGTCTATTCTATTCTATAGAACATCTATACTATTCTATTCTATGGAAGATCTAGTCTATTGTTTTCTATATGAAATCTAGTCTCTTCTATTCTATAGAACATCAATTCTCTTCTATAGAACAACTATTATATTCTAAAGAACATCTAGTCTATTCTATAGAACATCTAATCTATTCTATGGTATAGAGCATCTAATCTATTCTATTCTATAGAATATCTTTTCTATTCTATAGAAAATGTTTTCTCTTCTTTTCTATAGATCATCCAGTCTCTTCTATTCTATACAACATCTAGTCTCTTCTATTCTATTAAACATCAAGTATCTTCTAGTCTATAGAATATCCAATCTCTTACATTCTATAGAATATCCAGTCTCTAGTATTCTATAGAACATTCAGTCTCCTCTATTCTATAGAACTTCTAGTCTACTGTATTCTATAGAACATCTATTCTATAGAATATCTATTCTATTCCATTCTATTGATCATCTATTCTATAGAATATCTAGTCTATTCTCTTCTATACAAAATCTATTCTATTCTATACAAAGTCTATTCTATTCTATAAAATATCTATTCTCTTCTATTCTATAGAACATCTGGTATCTTCTATTCTATAGAACATCTAGTCTATTCTATTCTATAGAACAGCTATTCTCTTTTATACTATAGAACATCCAGTCCCTTTTATTCTGTAGAACATACAATATCTTCTCTTCTATAGAACATCTAGTCTCCTCTATTCTACAGAACATCTTTTCTCTTCTACTCCATGGAACATCTATTATATTCTATACCGTAGAACATCTATTATATCCTCTATTCTATAGAGGAGAATACTTGATTCTATTCTACAGAACATCTAGTCTCTTATATTCTATAGAACATCTAGTCTCTTTAATTCTAAGGAACATCTATTGTATTCTATTCTATAGAACATCTAGTCTATGTATTCTATAGAACATCCAAGCTATTTTATAAAACATCTAGTAAATTCTATAGAATAACTATTCTGTTCTATTCTATAGAACATCTATTCCATTCTGTGGAACATCTAGTCTTTTCTATTCTACAGAATATCTAGTCTCTTGTATTCTATAGAACATGTATTCTATTCTATAAAACTTCTATTCTATTCTATGGAACATCCAGTCTATTCTATTCTATATAACATCTAGTCTGTTCTAGTCTATAGAACACCTATTCTGTTCTATAGAGCATCTATTCTATTATATTCTATATAACATCTAGTCTTTTCTATTCTATAGAACATCTATTCTAATCTATTCTATAGACCATCCGTTCTACTCTATTCTATAGATCACCTACTCTTTTCTCTTCTATAGAACATCTATTCTATTTTATTCTATAGAACATCCATTCTGTTCTATTCGAGGGAATATCTGGTCTATTCTATTCTATAGAACTTCTAGGCTATTCTATTCTATTATATACTCAATCTAGTATCTTCTATACTATAGACCATAAACTCTATTCTATAAGACATCTATCCTATAAAACATCTAGACTATAATATTCCGTAGAACATCTATTCTACACTATTCTATTCTATAGAATATCTTGTCTATCCTGTTCTATAGAATATCTAGCCTCTTCTTTTATATGGGACATCTAGTTTCTTCTATTCTATAGAATATCTTTTTTCTTCTCTTTTATAGAATATCTTTTCTCTTTTATTCTATAGAACATGTTTTCTCTTCTATTCTATAGAACATCCAGACTCTTCCATTCTATAGAATATTCAATGTCTTCTATTCTGTAGAACATCCAGTCTCTTCTATTCTATAGAACATTCAATCTCTTCTATTCTATAGAACATCCAGTCTCCTGAGTTCTATCGAACATCCAGTTTCTCATATTCTATAGAACATCTAGTCTATTCTCTCCTATGGAACATCTATTCTATAGAACATTTAGTCTATTCTTTTCTATTGAACACCTATTCTATAGAACATCTATTCTATTCTATTCTATTCTATTCTATTCTATTCTATTCTATTCTATTCTATTCTATTCTATTCTATTCTATTCTATTCTATTCTATTCTATTCTACTCTATACAACACCTAGTCTTTTCTATTCTATAGAACATCTATCGTTTTTTATTCTATAGAACATCTATTCTTTTCTATAGAACATCTATCCTCTTCTATTCTGCAGAACATCTAATCTCTTCCATTCTATAGAACATCTAGTCTCCTCTATTTTACAGAACGTCTAGCCTATTCTATACTATAAAATATCTGCTCTATTGTATTCTATAGAATATCTAGTCTACTCTAAACTATGGATCATCTAGTCTCTTCCTTCAACAGAACATGTAGTTTCTTCTATTCTATGGAACATCTATTATATTCTATTCTATAGAACATCCAGTGTATTCCATTCTTTAGCACATCTATTCTATAGAACATCTACTCTATTCTATTCTATAGAAAATCTAGTCTTTTCTATAGAACAACTATTCTATTCTATTCTATTCTATTCTATTCTATTCTATTCTATTCTATTATATAGAATATCTAGTCTGTTATATTCTATAGAACATCTATTCTTTAGAACAGGTAACCTATTCTATTCTATAAAATATCTAGTCTCTTGTATTCTATTGAACATCTATTCTATTCTATTCTACAGAACATCCAGTCTATTATATACTATAGAACATCAAGGCTCTTCTATTCTGTAGAACATCTATTCTGTTCTGTAAAACATCTATTTTGTTCTGTAGAACATCTATTCTATTCTATCCTATGGAACATCTAGTCTATTCTATTCTATAGAACAACTCTTTTATTCTATAGAACATTTAGTCTATTCTATTCTATAGAGCATCTAGTCTATTTTATTCTATAGAGCATCTAGTCGTTTGTATTCTATATTCTATTCTATTCTATTCCATAGAACATCTATTCTATTCTATTCTATATAAAATCTAGGCTTTTCTACTCTATAGAACATCTTTTTATTCTATAGAACATCTAGTTAGTTCTATTCGATAGACTATCTAGTCTATTCCATTCTATGGAACATCTATGCTATTCTATTCTATGAAACATCTAGTCTATTGTATACAAAATCTAGTCTCTTCTACTCTATAGAACATCAATTCTATAGAACATCTATTCTATTCTATAGAACGTCTATTATATAGAACATCTAGTTAGTTCTATTTGGTAGAATATCTATTCTATTCCGTTCTATGGAACATCTATTCTATTCTGTTCTATTCTATAGAACATCTAGTCTATTCTATTCTATAAAAATCTAGTCTCTGCTATAAAACATCAATTCTATTCTATAAAGCATCTATTCTACACTATATTATATCTAGACTATTCTAGTCTATAGAACATAGATTCTATTCTATTGTATAGAGCATCTAGTCTATTCTATTCTATGGAATATCTAGCTTCTTCAATTATGTAGAACATCTAGTCTCTTCTATTCTATAGAACATGTTTTCTATCCTATAATATAGAACATCTGGTCTCTTCTATTCTATAGAACATCTGTACTCTTCTATCCTGTAGAATATCTATTCTCTTCTATTCTATAAATATCTAGTCTCTTCTATTCTACAGAACACCTACCTTTTTCTATTCTGTAGAACATCTAGTCTCTTCTTTTCTATAGAACATGTTTTCTCTTCTATTCTATAGAACATCCGGTTTCTTCTATTCTATAGAACATCCAATATCTTGTATTCTATAGAACACCTAGTTTATTCTGTTGTATAGAACATCCAGTCTCTTCTATTCTATAGAATATTTAGTCTATTCTATTCTATAGAACATCTAACCCCTTCCATAAATCATCTAGTCTATTGTATTCTATAGAACATCGATTCTATTCTACTATATAGAACATCTAATCTATTCTATTCTACAGAACATCTAGACCCTTCTATTCTATAGAACATCAATTCTATTCCTAGATCACCTATTCTATTCTATTCTATTCTATTCTATTCTATTCTATTCTATTCTATATAACATCTAGTCTCTTGAATTCTATAGAACATCTATTCTATTCTAGATAACTTTTATTCTATTCTGTAGAACATCTAGTCTGTTCTATTCTATAGAACATCTATCCTATAGAACATCTAGTCTGTTCTTTTCTACAGTACATCTAGCCTATTCTATTTTATAGAATATCTAGACTATTCTGCACTTTAGAACATCTAGCCTATTCTATTCTATTGAACATCTTGTCTTTTTTATTCTATACAAAATCTAGTCTATTCTATTATATAGAACATCTAGTCCATTCTATTCTGTAGAATATCTAGCCTCTTCCATTCTATAGAACATCAAGTCTATTCTATTCTATACAACATGTAGTCTATTCTATTATATAGAACATCTAATCTATTCTCAGCTACAGAACATCCAATTTATTTTATTCTATATAACATCTATACTCTTCTATTCAATAGGACATCTATTCTCTTTTCCATAGAACGTCTATTTTATTCTATAGAACATTTATTCTCTTCTATAAAACATCTATTCTCTTCTATTCTGTAGAATATCTCTCCTCTTCTATTCTATAGAACATCTAGTCTCTTATATTCTACAGAACATATAGTATGTTATATAACATCTCTCCTATTTTATAGAACATCTAGTTTCTTCTATTCTATAAAACATTTAGTCTCCTCCATTCTATGGAACATCTATTCCTTTCTATATAACATCTACTCTGTTTTATTCTATAGAATATCTAGTCTATTCTATTCTATAGAATATCTAGTCTACACATGCTCTTAGCCAGAAGGCCGAGAAGCGATATATCTAGTCTATTCTATTCTATAGAACATCTATTCTTTAGGACATCTAGTCTATTCTATTCTATAGAATATCTAGTCTCTTCCATTTTTTTAAATATATATAGTTTTTATTGCATTTTCGGTTTGGGGGTACATGTGAAGAACATGCAAGATTGTTATATAGGTACACACATGGCAGTGTGATTTGCTGCCTTCCTCCCCATCACCTATATCTGGTATTTCTCCCCATGCTATCCCTCCCCAACTCCCCACCCCCCACTGTGCCTCCCCTTTTTCCCCCCAAATGACCCCCGTGTGAGATGCTCCCCTCCCTGTGTCCATGTGTTCTCGTTGTTCAACACCCGCCTATGAGTGAGAATATGCGGTGTTTGATTTTCTGTTCTTGTGTCAATTTGCTGAGAATGATGGTTTCCAGGTTCATCCATGTCCCTACAAAGGATGCGAACTCATCATTTTTGATGGCTGCATAATATTCCATGGTCTCTTCCATTCTATACAACATATGTTCTATTATATGGGACATCTATTGTATTATATAGAACATCTAGTGTCTTCTATTCTATAGAACATCTATTCTGTTCTATAAAACTTCTATTGTATTCTATTCTTTAGAACATCTATTCTATTCTATAGAATATCCAGTCTATTGTATAGAACATCTTGTCAATTCTATTCTATACAATACTAGTCTCTTCTATTATATAGAACATCTATACTCTTCTATTTTATACAACATCTATTTTCTCTATTCTATTGAACATCTAGTCTATTGTATTATATAGAACATCTATTCTATAGAACATCTATTCTATTCTATAGAAAAATTAGTCTATTCTATCTATAGAACATCAATTCTATTCAATAGAACATCAATTCTATTGTATTGTATTCTATTCTATTCTGTAGAGCATCTATTCTACAGAAAATCTAGTCTGTTCTATTCTATAGAACATCTAGTTCTTTCTACACTATAGAACATCTATTATATCCTATAGAACATCTATTCTATTCTATAGAACATCTAGTCTCTTGTACTCTATATAACATATATTCTATAGAACATCTAGTCTATTTTATTCTATAGAACAGCTTGTCTCTTCTATAGAACATCTATTCTGTTCTACAGAACATCTTTTCTCTTCTATTCTGTAGAATATCTAGTGTATTCTTTTCTATAGAACATCTAGTCTCTTCTCTTCTATAGAACATCTATTCCATTCTATAAAACACCTAGTCTCTATTCTATTGAACTTCTAGTCTCCTCTATTCTATAGAACATCTATACTATTCTGTAGGATATCTAGTCTGCTGTATTCTATAGAACTTCTAGTCTTTTCTACTCTATAGAACATCTATTCTATTATATAAAACATCTACACTATTCTATGCTATAGAACAACTATTATCCTCTATTCTATAGACCATCTTTTCTATTCTATTCCATAGAATATCTAATCTCTTCTATTTTAGAGAACATCCAGTCTATTCTATTCTAAAGATCTTAATTTTTGTTCTATAGAACATCTAGTCTATGCTATTATATAAAGCATCTATTCTACTCTACTCTATAGAACATCTAGTCCGTTCTATTCTATAGAACATGTCGTCCATTCTGTTCTATAGAAGATCTATTCTATTCTATAGAATATGTAGTTTATTCTAGGAAACATCTAGTCTCTTCTATTCTGTACAACATATATGCTATTCTGTAGAACATCTATGCTCTTCTATAGAACATCTAGTCTATTCTATTCTATAGATCATCTAGTGTCTTCTATTCTATAGAACATCTATTCTATTTTTTAGAACATATATTCTATTTCATTGTATAGAACATATACTCTTATATTCTGTGGAACTTCTATCCTTTAGAATATCTAATCTCTTCTATAGATCATCTAGTTTATTCTACACTACAGAACATCTATTCTATTCTATTCTATTCTATAGAACATCTAATCTATTGAACATCTATTGTGTTCTATTCTATAGAACAGCTTGTCTCTTCTATAGAACTTGTAGTCTCTTGTATTTTACAGAACATCTATACTATTCTATAGAACATCTAGTCTGTTCTATTATATATATCATCTAGTCTATTCTATTCTATAGAACATCTCTTCTGTTCTATAGAATATCTAGTCTATTCTATTCTGTAGAACATCTATTCTATTTTATAGAACATCTATTCTTTTTTTTTTTTTTTTTTTTTTTGAGATGGAGTCTTGCTGTGTCACCAGTCGGGAGTGGAGTGGTGCAGCCTCGGCTTACTGCAACCTCCACTTCCTTGGTGCAAGCGATTCTTCTGCCTCAGCCTCCCAAGTAGCTGGGACTACAGCCACCTGCCAAACACCTGGCTAATTTTTGTATTTTTAGTAGAGACTGGGTTTTACTATGTTGGTCAGGATGGTCTCGACCTCTTCACCTCGAGATCCACCCACCTCGGCCTCCCAAAGTGTTGGGATTACAGGCGGGAGCCACCGTATTCTATTCTTTAGAACATCTAGTCTATTATATTCTGCAGAACATCTAGTCTACACTATTCTATAGAACATCTATTCTGTTCTATAAAACATGTATTCTATCCTATAGAACATCTTGTCTCTTCTATTCTATAGAACATCTAGTTGATTCTACTCTTTCAGACATCTGTTCTCTTCTCTTCTATTCTATATGATATATATTCCATAGAACATCTAGACTGTTCTATTCTATAGAACATCTATTCTCTTCTATTCTATTGAACATCTAGTCTATTCTATTCTATAAAGCATCTATTCTATTTATAGAACATCTGTTCTATTCTATAGAACATCTCATCTATTCTATTCTATAGAACATCTATTCTATTCTATACAATACCTAGTTTATCTAGTTTATTCTATTCTACAGAACATCTAGTATCTTCTATTCTATAGAACATCTATTCTATTTTTTAGAACATATATTCTATTTCATTCTAAAGAACATATAGTCTCTTATATTCTATAGAACATCTAGTCTCTTATATTCTGTAGAACATCTAGTCTAGTCTATTCTATGGAACATCTATTCTATTCTATATAACATCTATTCTGTCCTATATAACATCTAGTCTCTTCTATTCTATAGAACATCTAGTCTATTCTACACTATAGAACATCTATTCTATTCTATTATTCTATTCTATTCTATTCTATTCTATTCTATTCTATTCTATTCTATTCTATTCTATAGATCATTTAAACTATTGCACATCTAGTGTGTTCTATAATATAGAACGACTAGTCTTTTTTATTCTGTAGAACGTCTATTCTATTCTATAGAACATCTAGTCTCTTGTATTCTGTAAAATTTATTTTCTATAGAACATCTATACTATTCTATAAAACATCTAGTCTATTCTATAGAACATATAGTCTCTTCTATATAACATCTATACTTTTATATTCTGTAGAATATCTAGTCTCTTCTAATCTATAGAACATCTATTCTCTTCAATTCTACAAAACATATAGTCTATTCTATTCTATAGAACATCTAGTCTCTTCTATTCTATAGACCATCTACTCTATTCAATAGAACATCTAGTCCCTTCTATTCTATAGAACCTCTTTTCTCTTCTATTCTATAGAACTTGTAGTCTCTTGTATTCTACAGAACATCTATACTATTCTATAGAACATATAGTCTGTTCTATTCTATAGAACATCTAGTCCTTTCTATTCTGTAGAACATCTAGTCTATTCTACACTATAGAATATCTATTCTGTTCTATTCTATTCTATTCTATTCTATTCTATTCTATTCTATTCTATTCTATTCTATTCTATAGAACATCTAGTCTTTTCTATTCTATAGAACATCAATTCTATTATATAAAATCTCTACTCTATTCTATAGAACAACTATTCTCTTCTGTTCTATACAACATCTATTCTATTCTATTCTATTCTATTCTATTCTATTCTATTCTATATAATATCTAATCTGTTCTACAGCAAATCTAGTCTATTCTATTCTACAGAACATTTTTTCTATTCTATAGAACATCTATTATATTCTATACAACATCTAGTCTCTTCTATAGAACATCTCTTGTCTTTTATTTTATAGAACATCTAGTCTCTTCTACTCTATAGAATATCTAGTCTCTTCTATTCTATAGAGCGTCTAGTCTCTTCTATTCTATAGAGCATCTATCTTCTTGTATTCTCTAGAATATCTAGTCTCTTCTATTCTATAGAACATTCAGTCTTTTCTATTCTTTCTATAGAACTTCCATAGAACATCCATTTTCTTCTATTCTCTAGAACATCTAGTCTTTCCTAGTCTATTTAACCTCTAGTCTCTTCTATTCTATAGAACATCTATTGTCTTCTATTCTATAGAACATATTTTCTCTTCTATTCTATAGAACATCTAGTCTCTTCTATTCTGTAGAACATCCAGACTCTTCCTTTCTATAGGACATACAGTCTCTTCTATGTTACAGAATATTTAGTCTAATCTATTCTATGGAACATCTACACTATTCTGTTCTATAGTACATCTAGTCTGTTCTGTTCTATAGAACATCTGTTCTATTCTATTCTATGGAACATCTATTTTACAGATCTAGTCTCTTCTATTATAAAGAACATCTAGTCTATCCTATTCTATAGATCATCTAGTATATTCGATTCTCTAGAACATCAAGTCTATTCTATTCTATAGAACATGTATTCTCTTCTATCTTGTAGAACATCTAGTCTCTTCTATAGATCATCTAGTTTCTTCTAGTCTGTAGAACATCTAGTCTCTTCTATTCTATAGAACACCTATTCTATTCTATAGAACATCTAGTCTCTTCTATCCTTTAGAACATCTAGTCTATTCTATTCTATAGAACATCTAGTCTCTTCTATCCTTTAGAACATCTAGTCTATTCTATTCTATAGAACATCTAGTCTGTCTTATTCTATAGATCATCTAGTTTATTCTGTTATGTAGATCATCCATTCTATTCTATAGAATATCTAGTTTATTCCATAGAACATCTAGTCTCTTCTACTTTATAGAACATCTAGTCTATAAATCATCCATTGTATTCTATAGAACGTCTGTACTATTCTATGCAACATCTAGTCTGTTGTATTCTATAGAACATCTAGTTTATTCTATTGAACATCTATTCTATTCTATTCCATAGAACATCTATTCTATTATATAGAATATCTTGTCTATTCTGTAGAACGTCTTGTCTATTCTATTATCTAGAACATCTAGTCTCTTCTATAGAACATCTATTTTATTCTATACAATATCTATTCTGTTCTATATAGCATCTGTTGGAATCTATAGAATATCTAGTCTATTGTTTAGAACATCTTCTCTATTCTATTCTATAGAACATCTAGTCTCTTCTATAGAACATCTATTCTATTCTATTGAACATCTACTCTTTCCTATAGAACAAGTATTCTACTTTATTCTGTAGAACATCTAGTCTGTTCTATTCTGTAGATCAACTAGTCTATTCTATAGAACATCTATTGTATTCTATAGAACATCTAGTCAATTCTATTCTATAGAACATCTAATCTCTTCTATTCTATAGATCATGTATTCTTTTATATAGCATATCTATTCTATTCTATTCTTTAGAACATCTAGTCTATTATATTCTATAGGAAATCTATTCTATTCTATAAAACTTCTATCCTATAGAACATCTAGTCTCTTCTATTCTATAGAACATCTAGTTTATTCTACTCTTTGCAACATCTGTTCTCTTCTATAGGACATCTATTTATAGAACATCTAGACTGTTCTATTATATAGAACATCTAGTCTTTTGTATTCTATAGAATATCTATTCTATCCTACAGAACATCTATTCTTTTCTATTCTACAGAACATCCTGCCTTTTGTATTCTATGGAACATTTAGTCTTCTATTCTATTCTATTCTATTCTATTCTATTCTATTCTATTCTATTCTATTCTATTCTATTCTATTCTATTCTATAGAACATCTAGTCTCTTGTATTCTATAGAATATCCGATCTCTTCTATTCTATAGAACATGTGTACTATACTATAGAACATCTTGTCTGTTCTATTCTTTAGAACATCTTGTCTAATCTATACTATTGGACATCTAGTCTTTTCTATTCTATGGAACATCTATTCTATTTTATAAAACATCTACAGTATTCTGTTGTATAGAACAACTGTCCTCTTCTATTATACAGAACATCTTTTCTAATCTATTCTATGGAACATCTAGTCTCTTCTACTCTACAGAATATCTAGCCTCTTCTATTCTATAGAACATCTTGTCTTTTCTATTCTATAGAACATCTATTCTATTCTCTTCTATTCTATAGAATATCCAGTCTCTTATCTTCTATAGAACATCTATCCTCTTGTATTCTATAGAATATCCATTCTCCTCTATTCTATAGAACATCCATAGAACATCAATTCTCTTCTATTCTAAAGAACATCTAGTCTCTCCTAGTCTATAGAACATCTAGTCTCTTCTATTCTATAAAACATCTAGTCTCTTCCATTGTATAGTACCTCTTTTCTCTTCTATTCTATAGAACATCCAGTCTCTTCTATACTTCAGAACATCTATTCTCTTCTATTGTATAAAACATCCAGACTGTTCCATTCTATGGAATATCCAGTCTCTTCTATTTTATAGAATGTCTACACTTTTCTATTCTATAGAACATCTAGTCTATTCTATCCTATAGAATATCTACTCTATTCTATTCTGTACAACATCTAGTCTATTCTTTTCAATAGAACATCTAGTGTAATCTATTCTAGAGAACATCTATTCTATTCTAGTCTATAGAACATCTACACTATTCTGTCCTTTTTTTATTGCATTTTAGATTTTGGGGTACATGTGGAGAACATTCAAGATTGTTTCATAGGTACACACATGGCAGTGTTATTTGCTGCCTTCCTCCCCATCACCAATATCTGGCATTTCTCCCCATACTATCTCTCCCCAACTCCCACGCCCCCATCCTTCCCCTTTTTCCCCCCAACATGCCCCAGTGTGTGATGCTTCCCTCCCTGTGTCCATGTGTTCGCATTGTTCAACACCCGCCTATGAGTGAGAACATGTGGTGTTTGAGTTTTTGTTCTTGTGTCAGTTTGCTGAGAATGATGGTTTCCAGGTTCATCCATGTTCCTACAAAGGACACAAAATCAACAAACAAACCCATTCAAAAGTGGGCGAAGGATAAGAACAGACACTTTACAAAAGAAGACATACATGAAGCCAACAAACATATGAAAAAATGCTCATCATCACTGGTCATTAGAGAAATGCAAATCAAAACTACATTGAGATAACATTTCACACCAGTTAGAATGACGATCATTAAAAAATCTGGAGACAACAGATGCTGGAGAGTATGTGGAGAAATAGGAACACTTTTACACTGTTGGTGGGAGTGTAAATTAGTTCAACCACTGTGGAAGACAGTGTGGCGATTCCTTAAGGACCTAGAAATAGAAATTCCATTTGACCCAGCAATCTCATTACTAGGTATATATCCAAAGGATTATAAATCGTTCTACTGTAAGGATACATGCACACGAATGTTCATTGCAGCACAGTTTACAATCACAAAGACCTGGACCCAACCCAAATGCCCATCGATGAAAGACTGGACAGGGAAAATGTGGCACATATACACCATGGAATATTATGCAGCCATCAAAAACGATGAGTTCGTGTCCTTTGTAGGCACATTGATGAACCTGGAAACCATCATTCTCAGCAAACTGACACAAGAACCATTCAGGACATAGGTGTAGGCAAGGACTTCATGACCAAAACACCAAAAGCATTGGCAACAAAATCCAAATAGACAAATGGGACCTAATCAAACTCCACAACTTCTGCACAGCAAAAGAAACAGTCATTAGAGTGAATCGTCAACCAACAGAATGGGAAAAAATTTTTGCAGCCTACCCATCTGACAAAGGGCTGATACCAGGATCTACAAAGAACTAAAACAGATTTACAAGAAAAAATACACTATTCTGTTCTATAGAACATCTAGTCTATTCTGTTCTATAGAACATATTCTATTCTATTCTATTCTATTCTATTCTATAGAACATCTATTTTATTCTATAGAACATCTATAAAACATCTAGTTTCTTCTATTTTATATCACACCTAGTCTCTTCTATAGAACATATATCCTATTCTATTCTATAGAACATCTAGTCTATTCTATTCCTTGGAACATCTTTTCTGTTCAATTCTGTAGAACATCTATCCTATTCTGCAGAACATCTATTCTATTCAATTCTATAGAACATCTATTCTATTCTATTCTATACTATTCTATAGAACGTCTATTCTATTCTATTCTATTCTATTCTATTCTATTCTATTCTATTCTATTCTATTCTATTCTATTCTATTCTGTTCTATTCTGTTCTATTCTATTCTGTTCTATAGAACGTCTATTCTATTCTATTCTATAGAACATCTAGTCTATTCTATTCTGTTGAGCATCTAGTCTATTCTGTTCTACAAAATGTCTAGTCTATTCTTTTCTATAGAACATCTAGTCTATTCTGTTCTGTAGAGCATCTAGTCTTTTCTGTTCTATAGAGCATCTAGTCTGTTCTGGTCTATAAAACATCTAATCTATTCTTTTCTATGTAACACCTTGTCTGTTCTGTTCTATAGAACATCCAGTGTATTCTGTTGTATAGAACATCTGTTCTAGTGTATTCTATTCTAAATATCATATATATCATATATATAGTGTATACAATACATAAAATACAATGTTTACAATGTATATAATATGTATATGTATGATATGTGTATAACATGTATGTCATTCGTATTTTATTCATGCAGTATGTAACATGTTTGACATGTATATATATCCATGTAATGTGTGTAACATTTATGTCATGCATATATTATGCATGCAATATGTATGTAACATGTATCTATCATGTATCATGTTTGTCATGCTATATTATGCTTGCAGTATGCATGTGATATGCATGGAATGTGTATGACATGCATATATTATGCATGCTATATGCATGCAAGATGCATCTAACATCTGTCACACATGTAATGAGCATGCAAGATGCATGTAACATGTATGCCATGCATGCAATATGTATGAATGTCATGCATCCAATGTGCATGCAAGATGTATGTAACTTGTATGTCACACATGCGGTGTGCATACAAGATGCATGCAACATGTATATCATGCATTTGGTATGCATGCAAGATTCACGTAACTTGTATGTCATGCATGTGATGTGCATGCAAGATGCATGCAACATTTGTGTCATACATGCTATGTGTATGGAAGATGCATGTAACATGTATGTAATGATTATATTTTACATGAAATATGTGTGTAACTTGTATGTCATGCATATATTATGCATGCAATGTTACATGTGTATCATGCATTTATTGTGCATGCAATATGCACGTAACATGTATGCCATCCATATATTATGTATTCAGTATGCATACCATATGCATGTTACATGTATGACATGCATATATTCATGTAATATGTCTACAATATGTTACTTGTATGTCATGCATATGATATGCATGCAATATGTATGCAATATACATCTAACTTGTATCATTCATGACATGCTTCCGATATCCTTGCAATATGCATGTAACATGTATGTCATCCATGTGATGTGCTTGCAAGATTCATGTAACATGCCATGCATGTGATGCACATGCAAGATTCGTGTAACATGTATGCCATACATGTAACATACATGCAATATGTATGTAACATGTATGCCACATATGTGTTATGTATGCGACACATATGTCGTGCATGTGATTTGTATGCAATATACATATAATGTGTATATATATACAGATACCAAATATCACAACCCATAAAGAATATATCAATATAAATCTTTGAAAAAATACACACTGACTTCAGAAATACACATTGAATAAATAGCATAATATAGACAAGGATTATGAATATTTAGATAATATGTATATTCATTTTCTGCTCTATTCTAAGCCTATGAAAGAAAGTAGACTTATGAAAAACATAACCTTTGACTTTTTCTTTGTGACATCTCTTATTCCTGCATGTACACATTTTATTACTGTTGAATAAAGTCTCACAATTCTGAAGACTGATATATCTATAAATTCATGGTCTCTAACTTCATCAGGGTCTTCAAAATCTGTTGACTGTTCTTTTACTCACCCTTGATCAGCTGCCATTCACATTCTTCTCAGCAAGTATGATGTATCTTCAGAATTCAATGCAAGTTCTCTATCCCTCACTCATGATATTTATGTTCTGTTCAATTTAATGTGTGTTTAGCCCTTATTATAAGCCAGTCAATGTGTTAGGCCCTGAATATACAAAGACAAATGTAATGGCCCAAACCTCAGCAATCTTTTGATTAGTGGTGACCAAAGTTTTTGATCTTAAGAGTCCTTTATACTCTTAAAAATTGTTGAGAATCCCAAAATTATTTGTTTATCTTCATTGTATCTATTGATATTTGCCACATTCAAAGTTAAAACTGAGAAACTTTTATGATACTAATTTATTGATTTATTTTAAATGCCAATAATAAACCTATTACATATTGACATTGTTAACATATATTTTCTTTAAAAATGTGATATTTTTATTAAAATATGAGAAAATTAGAATTATTTTACATTTTTGGAAATTTAATTTCTATCTTAATAAAAATAAGTAGATTTTCATAACTACTTCTTCAATCAGTTGTTATGTTATTTGATTGACATTATATGAAAAATTCAGCCTCAGACAGGTACATTGTTGAAAAGGGAGAATCTTATAAATCTTCTAGAAGCATTTTAGGGACTCCTAGCATCTTTCAATCTCACTGTTAAAACATCTGGTTTAGGGATTGAGACATTTCTGTAGATTATTTCAATGTGCTGTGCTCAGTGCAGTTATAAATATGCACACAGATGGCAGTTGGAGAGCTTCTATTCTTACCTCATCAATAAAATCTAGGCAACCAAATGTGAACTTTCTCAACTTCCAAACCAAAACTTCTACAAAGATATCCTACTCACACCCCAAAACATATTATTTCTCCTCATCAAAAGATGAGATATATTTGCTGCTTTTTATTTATTTTTATTTAGTTTTAATTGACAGATAACTGTGTTTATATTTATATGATATAATGTAATCTTTTGCTATATGTATACATTGTGGAATTATTAAATCAAGCTAATTAACATATCCATCACCTCCAATACTTACAATTTTTATTTTTCCTGAGACAGAGTCTCGCTCTATTTCCTAAGCCAGAGTGCAGTGATGGGAAATTCCTGGGCTCAAGCAATCCTCCTGCTTCAGCCTCCAGAGTAGCTAGGACTACAGGTGTATGCCACCATGCCTGGATTATTTTTAATTTTTTTTTTTTTTGTATAAACGTGGTATAGCTTTGCTGCCCAAATGGATCTCAAACTCCTGGACTGAAATGATTGAATAATCCTCAATTGATTGCTCGTCATCCCAAAGCATTAGAATTAAAGGCATGAATTACTGTACCTGATCCAAATACTTCTAATTTTCTGTGATAATGACAAAAGACCTACTCTGTTAGCAATTTTGAAATATACAATAAACTATTAACTGTAGCCACCATTTTATCCAATAGAGTTCTAAAACTTAATCCTCCTTACTAACTGAAACTCTTTGCTTATATGAGTTTAATTCTTTTAGATTCTACATATGAACAGGATCATGTGCTATTTGTCTTTGTCTGGCTTATTTCCCTTAGCATAATGTTCCCCAGGTTCATCAATGTTGTGGTAAATGACAGAATTTCCTTCTTTCTTAAAGGCTGATTAATATTCTATTGTGTATTCACATTGTAATAATCTGTTTATCCATTGATGGGCACCTATGTAATTTCCCTCTCTTGGATATCATAAGTAATGCTACAATTAACATGGGAGTGCAGATATCTCTTTGGTATAATTTCAGTTCCTTTGGATACATATACAGTAGTGAGATTGCAGGATCATATGGTAATTCTACTTTTAGTATTTTGAGAAACCTCCATACTGCTTTTCATAGGAAATTAACTAATTTACATTTCCATCAACAGTGCATGAGTATTCCCTTTCCTCCATATCCTTGCCAACACTGTTATTTGTTGAGATTTTAATAATAGCCATTCTAATAGGTTTAAGGTGATATCTCACTATGGTTCTAATTTGCATTTGCCTGATGATTAATGATGTTGAGCATTTTTTCATTTATCTGTTGGCCATTTGTACATCTTCTTTTGAGAACTGTCTTTTCAGGTTCTTTGCCCATTTTAAAATCAGTTTATTTGTTCTCTTACTATTGAGTTGTTTGAATTCCTTATATATTTTGGATATTGATTACTTATTAGATGTATGGTTTGCAAACATCTTCTCCCAATCCATGGACTGTCTCTTCACTCTGTTTCCTTTGCTAGGCAGAGATATTTTAGTTTGACGCAGTACCATTTGTCTATTTTTGCTTTTGTTGTCTATGCTTTCATGGTCAAATAAACAAAACAAAACAAAATAAACAACAACAACAACAACAAAAAACACTCTCCCACGGCAATGTAGTGGAGCTTTTCCTGTATATTTTTTCTAGTCCTTTTACAGTTTCAGGTTTTATATTTAAGTTTTTAATTTATTTTGAGTTGATTTTTGTATGTGGTTGTATAGTCCTTTCTTCTCTTTTAGGCTAGGTACAGTGGCTCAGGCCTGTAATCCAAGCACTTTGGGAGGTCAAGGCAGGTGGACCACTTGATGTCAGTTTGAGACCAGTCTGGCCAACATGGTGAAACCTTGTCTCTACTAAAAATACAAAAATTAGCCAGGCGTGGTGACACATACCTGTATATCCAGCTACTTGGAAAACTGAGGCCCGAGAATCACTTGAGCCTGGGGGCAGAGGTTGCAGTGAGCCCATATCAAACGACTGCACTCCAGCCTAGGCAACCAGCAGGGGAAAGTGATGACATCAGGCTCTCGCTGATATTCTTCTTATGCTTTAAGTTCTGTTCTATTGATAGAATCAGTACTACTCACTTTCCCTTCTGACTAGTCTTTGGTGTTGATTCATTAAACTTAAGCTGATTATATTTTCTCACTTATTTTATTCAATGTTGATGTTTCACTTGTAATTTTATGTGCAAACTGGGTTTTTCCTTTGGGCATTTTATTTCTGAATTTTTCAGAAGTAAATCTCTCTTAGTCAAACATGCAAAATACAAACATAGAAATGTTCATCTTTGGTGAATACTTCTCTCAGTTGGATACTCTCAGTTGACTTTCTGCTGCCTGAAGTGTTAAGATGTTTTGACAATTGCTGTGGTTTCAATTTGTTGATATGAAACAGCATTTTCATCTGACTGACATCACAAAATTGTGCCTTTCATTTTCAAAGTATAAGCTCATCTTTACCATATGCTTCACTTAGATTTTTTAAAATCAGAATAAAATAGTCTCTGTTAAACAGAGAAGTTGGTGTACAGAACGTGCTTTGTTTTCAAGTTGACTGTTTAGAGTGGAGAAGATATGTAGGAAGGGGTTGGTGGAACTGTCACTATTAGAATTATTACCAGTCATTGCTCTGACTGAAGCAGGAGGGAATTTGATTAACTGATTACAAGAGAAAGTTCAATGATTCATGGGGCATCAAAAAGAGCTATTTTTAAAAGTAATTTTTTGAATAATGCTTAATGAGGGTCATAACTGGAAATTGAGAAATCTCGAGTATTTTTAAGAGTCTTAATTACATATTAGGTTATGGTGTTTAAATACGTTATAAAATGCTAAAAACAAGTGACTTTTCAATTCATATTTGAATGGAACTAATATAATAATTAGCTATGTAGTTTAAATAATGCAAAATGAGCTACTTTAATTAATGTCAATAAGAAAGTAGTTTCCATTGAAACCATTTACGTATGGCTACTATATTCAATTTGTAAAAATCAACAAATATTATTGAGTACCTGACTTTGAGGCATGTAAAATATCATGGAAATATCTACTACATGCCAATTAGGTGGATGGCAAGAGAAACATTTAGTATAGTCATTAGATGGCATTGGGACTTGTTTTATATTATGACAGTGACACTTTTTCTCTTGGCTGAAATGCCTATCCAGAAAGCTGAGGAAATTACTCCAGATGTGACTGTCACTCTAAATCCTAGCTTGAGTGCTATTTTAAATGAAAATTATTTCTCATTAGAACAGAAGAAAAATCAACAAAAACCTTTTTCTATGTGCCCCAAACACACTACCCCAAAAATCTGAACAGTAATTATGGCTCTTCTAGAGTCATATGATATGGCCCTTCCTTATCAGTTTGGTCTGGCTGCCCCTCTTCTGTACTGACAAGCCATACGCTGTACTCCAAAGACATATGTCACAAAATCTACATATTTCTATCATAGAACATTCTCAAATAGTTCCTTCTAGTGTATGACCTTTTTGCAGCAGACATTATAATACCAGATCTTAATACACTATATGTACTTAGTAAACATACATTTGTGTCTTCAATTTTCCCTGATAATGTTGGTAAAAGTTTCAGGATCTTTACTATATACTCAATATATATGAATACTTTGTTTACATGTCAAACAACTTCAGTATTTTAGAAGTTTTATATAATTTAATTGTTATATACCTTTTTATTTTTGGAGCTATATAGACTCAGACTGGTGTATCACGCAGGGTTCTTCTTTCATTTGGCACTGTCTGCTAAATACGCCACTCTCACTGCTGTAGGATGGCATTAATTTTGGAAATCTCTTTGTCTTAGCTCTACAGAGAAAAAAACCCTGGCCAAGTACCTGTCTTAGGTTTGTGGCCTTGCTACCTAATATAGCAGAGAGAAGAAAACTTGCCCACTTCCATTTCTGTTTGCAGTGAGAAATAAAGCACTCTGACCTACCATTACTGTGTATAATGCAGGATTCATACTATGTAAAAATGAACATTTGGATACTGGGCAGTGTCCCTCCATCTCCATGGTAATAAAAAATAAATGTCATTTATACCTGTTTTGATCACCACAGTGTATCTGTCTATTCACCGGGCCTCAATCTTTTGGAGTCTGAATTATTCTGACAGTTGTTGAGGATGATATCTTGACAGAAAAGACTTTTAAAATTATCCCAAAAAATTTATAAGAAGTGAGACCTATTGGCATGAATTTCAGTGTAAAAGAAGATTATTAAACTGTACTCTCTTACAATACTTCAAGAGGAGAGATGTGCTTAATGTAAATAGACAATTATATAATTTGAGAAAATGTTTTAATTTTTATATATGTTCCCTAATTTAAATTTGATGGTATAAAACTTTATTGAATACAGTATCATTCCTATTGGCAGATTACATCATTCACAGCAAAAATGTGACTCAATATAAGAATATGTATTGAAAGACTCTCCATATGAATTGATGTAAAACAGATTACATATAACTTTATAATATCTGGTTTATACCATTTAATGTCATTATTTGTTTATATTGACTTTCTCATTTTTAACAGGTAGTATCATATCAAATAAATTAGAAAAATTTGCAATTTTATGCAATGCAAATTTGTTCATTAATATTTAGGGATTGGATTCTGTATGCCAACACGATGTCATCATTATCAGCATCATACCATCTTATTTTTATTTTATTTTGTTTTATTTTTTGACATGGAGTCTTGCTCTGTTGCTAGGCTAAAGTGCAGTGGCACAATCTCAGCTCACTGCAACCTCCGCCTCGGGTTCAAGTGATTCTCCTACATCAGCTTCCCAAATAGCTGGAACTACAGGCATGCGCCACCACTCCTAGATAATTTTTTGCTTTATTTATTTATTTATTTTTATTATACTTTAAGTTCTGGGGTACATGTGCAGATTGTACAAGATTGTTGCATAGGTATACACATGCCATGGTGGTTTGCTGCATCTATCACCCCGTCATTTATATTAGATATTTTTCCTAAACTTATCCCTCCCCAATCTCCTCACCCCCTGCTATCCTCCCCTAACTCACCCATCCCCCAACAGGCCCCATTGTATGATGTTTCCCTATCTGTGTCCATGTGTTCTCATTGCTCAATACCCACTTATGAGTGAGAACATGTGGTATTTGGTTTTCTGTCCTTGTGTCAGTTTACTCAGAATGATAGTTTCCAGCTTCATCCATGTCCCTGAAAATGACATGAACTTATCCATTCAAATATGAATTGAAAAGTCACTTGTTTTTAGCATTTTATAACTTATTTAAACACCATAACCTAATATGTAATTAAGACTCTTAAAAATACTTGTGTCTCTGCCAGGTTTTAATATCAGGATGATGTTGGTCTCATAAAATGGGTTAAGGAGGATCTCCTCTTTCTGTATTGTTTATAATAGTTTCAGAATGAATGGTACCAGCTCCTCTTTGTACTTCTGGTAGAATTCAGCTGTGAACCAGTCTAGTTCAGATAAAACAGTTTTTAAACCAACAAAGATCAAAAGAGACAAAGAAGGTTATTACATAATGGTAAAGGGATCAATGCAACAAGAAGAGCTAACTATCCTAAATATATATGCACCCAATACAGGAGCAGCCAGATACATAAAGCAAGTTCTTAATGACCTACACAAAGACTTAGAGACTCCCACACAGTAATAGTGGTAGACTTAATTTTTTTGCATTTTTAGTAGAGATGGGGTTTCACCATGTTGGCCAGGATGGTCTTGATCTCCTGATCTAGTGATCCGCCCACCTCAGCCTCCCAAAGTACTGGGATTATAGGTGTGAGCCACTGTGCCCAGGCTTCCACCTTAATTTTTAAAAGTACATTATTCTTCAAATCACTTTCAGATTTAGCAACTCTCATGTTCCCCACAATTTCTCATTAAAATCAATAAGAGCAAGCTGATAATTTTTATTTTTCAGAAGAAGAAACTGAGGCAAGCTTTAGTGACTTGTCTAGGATCATAAAGTTTGTAACAGAGCATATACTAAAATATCAGTTGTCTGACTTGAAACCAGCAAGCTATGCATTCTGATACAAGGTATATAAAGTGTATATATGTTGTGAATAGGTAGACAAAGTAAAGCCAAATAATTGCCTAAAAACATAGGGTATCTAACATCATCTTGATGGTTCCAGTAGTAAAAATGACAAAATGTCTTTGGACCTAAACTGTTACTTGATTTTTTGTGTGTGTTTTATATATTTTGGTTACTGAAATAGCAGCAAACACAAAAAGGTGTCAGTGACTGCAGCTATGGAATGAGTCATAGTTGATCCTATCTTTCAAGTATTTTAATAACAACATAATATTAGCTAACGGAAATATAGAAACAATTACATGCTAGTCACTAATCTATGCATTCTAAATTGACACATTTAATTTGCATTACAATTCTATGAGGTAGATACTATTGTTATTACATTTAAAAACCAGGAAACGGGCTGGGCACAGTGGCTTATGCCTGTAATCCCAGCACTTTGGGAGACCGAGGCAGGTGGATCCCCTGAGGTTGGGAGATCGAGACCAGCGTGACCAACATGGAGAAACCTCGTCTCTACTAAAAATAGAAAAATTAGCCAGGTGTGGTGGTGCATGCCTGTAATCCCAGCTACTCAGGAGGCTGAGCCAGGAGAATTGCTTGAACTCAGGAAGCGGAGGTTGTGGTGAGCTGAGATTCTGCCTTTGCACTCCAGCCTAGGCAACAAGAGTGAAACTCCTTCTCAAAAAAAAAAAAAAAAAAAAAAAAAAATCAGGAAACAGAGGCTCTGGAAGTTAAAATAATTTTCCCAGTGTCATAAAGAAGTTGCAGAACCGGTGTTCAAACCTGGGCAGTCTGGCTCTAGTGTCTTCCCTCTTAAGCACCATAACTACAATTATCCACATTTTACCCATATAGAAAATGAAGTGCAGAGATTACCTTGCTCAAGGTCAGGAGTCAATATGTGAACTCTGGGTCTGGATCAAGAATACAGGATCTTAACAATTATGCTATACTGAAAAAAATGACTGCTTTAAATTCTTAATTACATAGAGATTTCTTTATTCTGATGGTTCACAACTATAGCTATTTTGTACCCTGGAAAGACATTTGTCTGAAGACATATTTGATTGTGAAAAGCTGAGAGGGGTGGGCAGAAAGGAGGAGGTGCTGCTGACAGCTAGCAGGTAGAAGCCAGAGAAATTCTGGTAAACGTCCTATCATCTGTAGTGCAGCTCCCTACAACAAGGAATTATGTGGTCTGAAATATCAACAGTGCTATGGTTGAGAAACTTTGCTTAATTTTTACTATTATTATCTTTATTTAGATATAAACAAGGTGAAGTATATTTCTGGATATAATTTTATTTATAGGGGGATATCCTAATAATGTCAAATGAAACAGTAGCATAATTAAAAAGTCTAGAATAGTGTACATTTGAAAACTGTCTTTAAAATTTATACTTAACTTTTAAAATAAGTTATGTTTAAAAAATTCTAACCCAGTGATAGCAAAATTCTCATTCAGGTAACACTTTCTGTTAGATGAAAGATGGAGCAGAAAGATGTGGAAAAATATGTTCAAATCCTACAATATAGCCATCCTACGGATTGAAAACTGTTATTTTTGTATTTTTTTTTCTTTTCTAGTAAGCTTCCAGTTCCTCGTATATCACCATTTTTGTTCTTTGTTCTATATGAGAAAATTGGTGAAAAGGCAAGCCAGTTAAGCCACCAATTCATTGAGAATCAATGAGAGGATTAAAGTGAGAATTCTCTTCCCTGCACAAATCCAGATGGTAAATTACTACATGTTCCTGAGCTGAAAAAAAATTGAGTAGATTTGTTTTAGCATCACTTTTCAAAAAACTACATTTTAAATATTAACTTACTTGTATATTGGTCGGTATTTCAGAATTAAGTTTGCCTGGTACAAAGGCAAATGCACACAGGACACCAATAAACATTACTGAATGATGGTGATGATGATGATGTCGATGAATAAGCATTGAAAATAGATTTGTGCATATTATTATTAACTTAATATTAACTTAAATGTTTCTTATATATCAAGCTATGAAAAAAATAATCCCACTTACAAAGCACCAGAAGGTAGCTAATACACAATGTACATGGAAGTTAATTTATAACACACATCAAAACCTCTCTAATTTACAACTATAAACATGCAAATGATGCATCAAAATGTTTTTCAGGGTATTTAAACAAAAGATTTTCTTACTGTAGTACTTGCAGTAAGAAAATGCTGTACATAAAAATATATAATATTTGGTCAGGAAAAGCCTCAAGGAGCAAATCTATTGAATAATAATACAGTTAGTTCTTCTTCATTATTATAAAACTATTTACAAATAACTGCAGATAAATAATTAAGGAACTGATAATTAAAATCAGAATGAATTACACAGAATTATAGTTTAATGGGTATTGCCTTACGGGTTTGGGTATACTATGTCAAGAAAAAGAAAATTTTACTGAAACATTTGATAGTCATAATTTTATTTTCATTGAGTAGAAAACATAGACAACTATAAATGCTGTCAAGTTATTTAGTATTAGAGCTCTTTGTTACCTTGCAACTTTAATATAAATGTTCCATTATTTTCCTATCTTATCCATTCACAGTTATGGTCACTTTATGATTCTTAATGATGCTATTCTAAGACAATTAAAGGGTGGAGAACAAATAAATCTTCCCTTCTTTTCTATTTATTTCCATCTTCCTGTGACCAGCCTATTAACTTTTCTATACTCAATGATAAAAATACTTACAGCACATCAGCAAAAAGACCTTGGAAGAGGTCACAGCAAATTGCTATCACAGAGACTGAGAATGATGCATATCTCTCACTTATGTGTGTATAGGGGGTTGAAGGGATGGCTGGGGGCACCGCACGTGCTTTAAATGCATAATGGGAAAAAACTGCTCTCACTTAGATCACATTTAAGGAACAGGTACATGATCAACTTTCTACTTGGAACAGACCCCTAGTCCTCTGCCTTCACATGCGCTCAGAAATAAGACCCCTCACTGATCTCTGATTATTTATCTTGCTTCACTGGTTCCTCTTCACCTATGGGCACCAAAGACTTTGATGTGCAGAATATGGATTTATATCTCTGACAACACAGTTTGCTTGACAGCACAAAAATGCTAAAACCCATTAATGAAAATGCAGGATGCGACTTCACAAAAAGAAGTGGAGAAGACACACAGAATATGCCAGTAAGGCTGAAATGCAAAAAGTAGGTCTAATCAGAAAATGAAGAGGAGCTAGTGTCTTTTAGGCAAGATTAAATTCTTTATCACTTACATGGTCTATGAGATTATCACTAATATAGTAAAATCTATGTCTTTTCAGTAATTTCCAATCTTCTTACTCTCATTCCCTGTTCATGGCAGAACAGGGAATAACTTTATAATTTCTGGTTTATACTACTTAATATCATGATTGGCTTATATTGTCTTTCTCATTTTTAATAGGTAGTATCATATCAAATTAGAAAAATTTGAAATTTTTATCCAGGACATTGATAGTCTAACACAGCACAGTTTATTTTCATCCAATTTCCTCCTGTTAGATAACTCGGATTATGTTTCATCCAAGCCATTTCCCACTATTGATCTCATTAAAACATTTATTTGGAGACAGTAATATTCTCCACAATATAGCAATACAAAACACAAAATAAATTGGACAGAGACAAGGAGAGAATTAAAATAATTGTTCAGTACTTGTTTCAGTTTCTGGATCCAGAGGCTCTTTATAATGTCAGTGGAGTTATCAGAAATTCTTCAAATAAGGTTAAAATAATGTATGATCCTCCCTTCATTTAACAAACATAGTATTCCAATGGACGTCTCAGTACTTTAAACACATTTTAGGCTATTTATAAATCATGGAGAAATTTAGGTCATTTGTTCTAGATTTGTTTTTCTACCTTCTTTTTAAAAAATGTAACCTTCTTTCTTTATAGGCTAAACTTTCTTTCTGTGTCTTCTAGAATTTCACCTCTTTAATGTATCTCCTTTTTCTGCCATTAATCTGTTTCTCTCTGTCCAATTCTTATTACTCCACACTGTGCCTAAGACTTCTCTTCCCTAACAAAGCAATACAAAATCTCTATCTGTAATCCAAACACTCAATCTGATTTAGGGTTTATTTCCCTGCAAAGAACAGGAACCTGTTAAAAGATTTTAAGGTATAAAGGAGACATTAAAAATGAGTTGTCTGAAGAAATCAAAAGAGAGTACCAGAAGGATTTTAGGGGAACTGGAGATCTGTAAGGCAGTTACATTCTCCCATAAGGGTGAAAAAGACATAGATTTTACCATAATTACTGTATTACTATATTACTGAATTATGTTACATTATTTTCCTATTTTATCCATTCACAGTTATGGTCATTTTATGATTCTTAATGATGCTATTCTAAGACAATTAAAGGGAGGAGAACAAATAAATCTTCCCTTCTTTTCTATTTTTTATAATTACTTATAATTATAAGTAATTTATAGATTACTAATTATAGTCAAATTATAGTCTAATTATTATAAAATTATAATTCTTATAATTTACTATAATTACTCATAGACCATGTAAGTGGTCTATGAAATTATCACCAATATAGTAAAATCTATGTATTTTCAGTGATTTCAGTAATTCAGTTTAAAGTACTGACATACATATAAATGAGGTCATACCATATGTATTTTTCAGTGACTTGATTATTTAACCTAATGATAAATAATAGAATATTTTTACAATAAACTATATAATATTCCATAAATTAAATGTTCCACAATTTGCTTAACAATTGCCCCATTAACAGTTATGTATCTTGTTTCTAGCTTTTCAAATACATTTCAAATATTGCTGCAATAATTTGTACCATATTTTCTTGTACATGTATAAGTTTTTCTGTCAAATACAATACCAGAAATAAAATAGTTTGGTCTAAGGCAGTCACAAGAATTTTAATAGATATTGTCAAACCGCTATTCAAACAAGCTTTATCAAAATTTTACCCCCATATTCTCATCAATAGTGGATATTATCAATGTTTTAAATATTTGCCAATGTAAAGAATAAAAATCATTAGCTTAATGATGTTTTATTTTCATTGTTCAGTTTTATCTTATTTTCAATTTTTATTTTATTGACTGCTAGTGAGGCCACATAATTTTTACACATCTATTGGCTAATATTTATTTCTAAGGATTATTTTTTATCTAAAAGACTACTATGTATTTATGTATATGTTGCAGATATCTTTGGCCTTTATTTTTGCCATATAGACTTTTTACATTTTTATGTACTTAAATGGGTTACTATTTTATCTGTGGCTTCTGGGTTCTATATCATAATAAGTTTTTCTTTACCCTGGGATTAAAATATACAATGAGATTTTTCTGATATGATTATAGTTTTGGCTTTAGCATTTAAATGTTTAATCCACCTGGAATTTATTTTTGTGTAAGATGTGAAGCAGATTGTCAAATTATTTTTATTACTAAATAGTTTTCCAAATATGTATAAAATATTTCACTCCATTTTTTGTTATATAAAATGCCGCTTTTATTGTACATTGATTTTTTAGATTTTTTTCCCCAAAACTCTACCCACTTCCCCCACCAACCACTCCAGTCCTCTAATAACTAGCATTTTGCTCTCTAATTCTTTGAAATCAACTTTTTCAAATATTAATGACATCATATGGTATTTGTCTTTCTATATCTGGATTCTTTTCACTTGGCATAATGACTTCCAGGTTCATACATCTCTCAAATGAGATAATTTTTTCCCTTTTTGTCTTTGAATAGTATTCCATTGTGTACATATACCACATTTTCTTTATCCACTCACCTATTGATAGAGATAGGTTAAATCTTTATCTTGTAAATAATGCTATTGTAGATAATGCTGCAATAAACATGGTAGTGCAGATATTTCTTTGACCTACTGGTTTGATTTACTTGGACATATACCCAGCAGTGGAATTGCTGAATCATACAGTAGTTCTATTTTTAAATTTTTTGAGAAATCTCCATTCTGTTTTTTATAATGGTAGTACCAATTTATATTCCCACAAAGAGTGTACAAGGGTTTCTTTCTTTCACATCTTCACTAATACTAATCTTTTGTGGTTTTGATAACAGCCATTCTTACACATATGACGTGATACCTCATAGTTTTAATTTGTATTTTCCTGATGATTAGTGTTTAAATTTTTTTTTTAATTTGTTGATCATTCATATATCTTCTCTTGAGAAATGTCTGTTCAGGTCCTCGGCCCATTTTAAAACTGGGTACTTATTTTGTTGGTGTTCAGTTGAGTTCCTCATGTAATTTGGACATTAACCCCTTATAAGGTATACAGTTAACAACTATCTTCTCCCATTGTGTAAGTTGTGTCTGTATTCCGCTATTGATTTTCTGGCTGTGTGGAAACTTGTTAGTGTAACGTAATATCATTTTTCTACTTTTACTTTTGTTGTCTGTGCTTTTGGGGTCATATCAAAAAAATCATTGCTCAGAACAATGTCATACAGCTTTTCCCCTATGTTTGCTTCCAGGAGTTTCAAAGTTTGAGGTCTTACATTTAAAAACTTAATTTATTTTGAGTCAATTTTTGTACATAGTATGAGATAAGGGTCTAGTTTTATTCTTCTGCATGTGGATATCCAGTTACCTAGCACCATTTATCAAAGAGAGTGTTCTTTCCCCATTGTGTGTTCTTCACACATCTGTTGAAAATCAGTTTTCTGTAAACATGTGGATTTATTTCTGGGCTCTATTTTCTATTCCAGTAGCCCATGTTTCTCTCTTTTTTTTTTTTTATCAGTACCATACTGTTTTTATTACTGTAGCTATGCAGTATATTTTGAAGTCAGGTAGTTTGATGCTTTCAACTTCATTATTATTGCTCAAGATTACTTTGGCTACTTAGAGTAGTTTGTGAATCTATGCAAATATTATCATTGATTTTCATACTTCTATGAAGAATATAATTGATATTTTGATAGTATTGCATTCAAACTGTCAGTCACCTTGAGTATGGAAACTTTAACAATATAATTCTTCCAATTAATGAGCCTAGACAACTTTTCATTTGTTTTCAATTTCTTTCATCAATGTTTTACAGATTTCAGGATACAGATCCTTCACTTACACTTTTAAATTTATTTCTAACTATTTTATTTTTGTGGCTATTGTAAATGAAATTACTTCTTGATTTCTTTTTCAGATCAGTTGATTTTAGTGTATAGAAATGCTACTGATTTTTCTAAGTTGATTTTGTATCCTGAAACTTTACTGAATTTGTTTATTAATTCTAACAGACTTTTTGGTGGGGCCTTTAAGGTTTTCTATGATCATTTCATCTGCAGAGACAGTTTGACTTCCTTCTTTCCAATTTGGATGCCTTTCATTTCTTTCTCTTGTCTAATTACTCTGGCTAAGAATTAGAGTTTTATGTTAAATAGAGGAGGCAGAAGTGGGCATCTTTATCTTGTTCCAGATCTTAGAGGAAAAGTTTTCACTTTTTTTTTGCTGAAGATGATTATAGCTGAGTGTTTGTCATATATGGCCTTTACTGTGTTATAATATGATTATCCTGTTCCTAATTTGTTGAGAGGTTTTATTGTGTTAAGATGTTTTGTTAAATGCTCTTTTACATATATTGAAATGATAATATGATGTTATCTCCTTCATTCTATTAATGTGATGTTCCACATTTATTGATTTGCTTAAGTTGAACCATCCTTGTTTGTCTAGGATAAATCTCACTAGATCATAGTGAATAATCATTTTAGGATACTGTTAAATTAAGTTTGATGGTGTTTTCTTGAGGCTTTTTGCTTTTCTATTCAGCAGGAGTATTTTTCTGTAATTACCAATTTTTGTAGTGTCTTTGTCCAGCATTGATATCAGGGTAATGCTAGACTCATAAAATGAATCCAGAACTATTTCTTCCTCTTTAATATTTGTGAAGCATTTGAGAAGAATAAGTATTAGTTCTTTAAGTGTTTGATAGAATTTAGTAGTGAAGACATCAGGTCCTGGGATTTACTTTGATGAGAGATGTTTTATTACTGATTCAATCTCCTTATTCATTATTGGTGTGCTCAGATTTTCTACTTCCTCATAGTTTAATATTGGTAGATTCTATGTGTCTAGAAATTATTTTATTTCTTTTGAATTATCCAGTCTGTTGGCATATGTTAATGTGTAACAGTCCTTTATGATCTTCTGTATTTCTGGCCTATTGGTTATATTGTCTTCCTTTTCATATCTGATTTTTAAAAATCTTTTCTCTCTTTTTTTAACTTTTATTAGGTTAGGAGGTACATGTGAAGGTTTGTTATATAGGTAACCTTGTGTCACAGAGACTTTTTATACAGATTATTTTATCACTCAGGTATTAAGTCCAGTACCCAATAGTTATCTTTACTGCCTCTCTCCCTCCCCCACTCTCCACGCTCAAGTAGACCCAGTGTCTATTATTTCTTTCTCTGTGTTCATAAGTTCTTATAATTTAGCTCCCACTTACATGTGAGAACATGCAGTATTTGCTTTTCTGTTCCTGCATTAGTTTGCTAAGCCTAATAGCCTCCAGCTCCATCCATGTTCCTGCAAAAGACATAGTCTCAGTATTTTTTTTATCACTACATAGTATTCCATGGTATATATGTACCACATTCTCTTTATCCGGTCTACCATTGATGGTCATTTAGGTTGCTTCCATGTCTTTGCTTCCATTAGGTTGCTTCCATGTCTTTGCTATTGTGAATAGTACTACAATGAAAACCTCTCATGTTGAACATCATACTCATTATTTTTCCTTTATTTTATATCTTATCAACTATCAAATGTTCTCTCTTCTGTTTCCAAGCAGCACTCCAAATTTCTTTTTCACTATTTTCATAACCACAGTCATATTTCAAGCCCTCATTTTCTCTCCCTGAGATTACTGAAATGTACTTAATATACTCAGAGGTTTCTTATGTTATCCTCTAATAGATTTGAATTTCACCACAGCATGATACATTTTTTTTCTTGACTCTATAATGTACACAAAATAAGTGTTTTTAAAGTCAATTACACAAGTGCCCAATACATATTGTTTTTAAATATCAAATATTACGAATGAGGCCAGGTGAGGTGGCTTACACTGGTAAGCCCAATATTTTAGGAGGCTTAGGCGGGCAGATTGTTTGAACTCAGGAATTTGAGACCAGCCTAGACAACATGGTGTTGTGCCATCTCTATTTAAAAAATTAAAATTACAAATGATCAAAGTAATTTTTGTAAAAGTAAGACAATCATTTTCCCTATAAAATTAAGAAACATCAAAAAATGCCTAGTGTCTTAAGGCAATACAATGAAGAAGATGTATGCTAGTGAGTTTATAATTTCTTGTAAGTTCTCTAGAAAATAGTTTGACAATGCATATTTGTAATTTCACTTCCAATAATTTACTAAGTATAAATTTAAGGTGCTATTCAAGTAACGTATACAAGGACATTGACATAGTATCTTGTTTGCAAATAAAATGTCCAGCCTCAAAAAAGTGGTGATAAATTATGATATATTTATTTGATAGATTATGGCCATTAAAACTAGATTATCAAATACCATTACACTAATGCTAAATAAAAAGAATATTTTAAAACTCTATTACAATGTAAAGTCAGTTTAGTTTTTTTGAGGTAATTGTTTCCAGGGTTTACATAGGGCTATTATTAGTGCCTGTTCCCACCAGCCACTCTAGAACACATAATTTGTGATGTATTCAGCAGAATACTCAGAAACGTATTCTCTCAGTCATAGGGAATAATTAGTCCTAGAATGAGCGTTACTATTTTCCTAACAAATCTTAATAGAAGCATAAAAAAGATCAAGTAGTTTCCAAATAACTGCAACCTAGAACAAATCTAAAACAATATTTATTGAACTAAAAATTTATTCAGTCCTTTGTCAGATGGGTAGATATTTGAAGGGTTTTTTTTGTGTCTCTATCTCCTTCAGTTCTGCTCTGATCTTAGTTATCTCTTGTCTTCTGCTAGCTTTTGAGTTTTTTTTATCTTGCTCCTCCAGTTCTTTCAATTTTGATGATAGGGTGTCAATTTTAGATCTTTATTCTCTTCTCTGGTGGGCATTTATTGCTATAAATTTCCCTCTCGATACTGCATACAACTAACAAAGGATGTAAAGGACCTCTTCAAGGAGAACTACAAACCACTGCTCAAAAAAATAAGAGAGGACACAAACAGATGGAGAAACATTCCATGTTCATGGTTAGGAATAATCAATATCATGAAAATGGCCATAATGCCCAAAGTAATTTATAGATTAAATGCTATCCCCATCAAGCTACCAATGAACTTCACAGAACTGGAAAAAATCACTTTAAACTTCATATGTAATCACAAGAGGCCCCACATAGCCAAGACAATCCTAAGCAAAAAGAACAAAACTGGAAGCATCACACTGCCAGACTTCAAACTATACTACAAGGCTACAGTAATCAAAACAGCATGGTACTGGTACCAAAACAGAGACTTAGACCAATGGAACAGAACAGAGACCCCAGAAGAAACACCACACATCTACAACCATCTGATCTTTGACAAACCAGCAAAAACAAGCAATGGAGAAAGGACTCCACGTTTAATAAATGGTGTTGGGAAAACTGGCTAGCAATGTGCAGAAATTGGACCCCTACCTGTCACCTTACACTAAAATTAACTCCAGATGGATCAAAGATTTAAACATAAAACCTAACACCATGGTGATGATTACAAAATCAGAAGACAACAGATGCTGGAGAGGATATGGAGAAATAGGAATACTCTTACACAGTTGGTGGGAGTGTAAATTAGTTCAACCATTGTGGAAGACAGTGTGGCGATTTCTCAAGGATCTAGAAATAGATATTCCATTTGACCCAGCAATCCCACTGTTGGGTATATACCCAAAGAACTGTAAATCGTTCTACTATAAAGACACATGCACAGGTATGTTCATGGCAGCCCTATGTACAATAGCAAAAACCTGGAACCAACCCAAATGCCCATCGATGATAGACTGGACAAAGAAAATGTGGTACATATACACCATGAAATACTATGCAGCCATAAAAAATGAAGAGTTTGTGTCCTTTGTAGGGACTTGGATGAATCTGGAAACCATCATTCTCAGCAAACTAACCCAAGAACAGAAAGCCAAGCACCATATGTTCTCACTCATAGGTGGGTGTTGAACAACGTGAACACGTGGACTCAGGGAGAGGAGCATCATACACAGGGGAAGTTGGGGGGGTAGGGGAGAGACAATGGGGGGTGGGGAGGGAGGGGAGGGATAACATGGGGATAAATGCCAGATATAGTATGCACCTAAAGTAAAATAAATAAATTTTAAAAAAGCTACCTGGTCTCCTATATAGTCTCTCTTACAACATTGAAACTTGCTTCTTCAAAGCTGACAAAGGAGAAAGTTAGTTGACTAGCAAGACAGAAACTTATAATTACAAGAGTAACATTCCATCACCTTTGTCATATTATGTCATTTAGAATCAAATTGTCTATCCTGCCAAAACTAAAGAGGAAGGGATTGACTATATAATGGTATGAACACCAGGAGGTGGACATCATGGGGACCATATTACAGTTTATGTGATACAGTAACATGAAATAATTATAAATTATGACAATATTCAGTTTAAGTAATGCAAAGTTAATTTCATGCTTAAAAATAAATCCAACATAATTGGTTGCATAAGAAAAATAATATAAACATCTCAATATATGGCAAAAAATCTGATAAAATTTGACACCCACTTATGATTTTTAAATGCCTTTAAGAAAGCTAGTAAAAGAAGGAAACTATTTTAATCTTTATAAAATATACAGAACAAATAACGAAAATTATTACAATTAACAGTAAAATATTTAGAATTTCTTTTCTGAGATACAAAAAACAAAAACAAAACAAGAATACGTGCTATCACCATTTCACTGGTGATCTTGTTCTGTATTAAAAATTATTGCAAAACTTAGCCACTTAAAACAACAAACTTTTATCATCTCACTGTTTCTGTGCATCAGGAACCTGTGAACATCTTAGTTGGGTGGTTCAGGTTCAGTACCTGTCATGAGGTTGCAGTCGAGCTGTCGATGAGGTCTGTTGTCATCTGAAGCTTCAACTGAGACTGGAGTATTCACTCTCAAATTTACTTGGATGGTTGTTGGCAGGTCTCAATTCCTTGCTGTCTGGTCCTGAGTCATTTTAGGGGTTGGCAAGTGGCCCCCTTCAGAGCATGAGATTCCAGATAAAAAAAGAGGGCCCAAGATGAAAACTGTACTCTTCTGTAAATCTCCAAGTAGAGGTCATAACTTATACTGCATTCTACTGGTCACACAGCCAAATCCTGGTACCATGTGGGAAGGGAGCATGCAAGGGTCCAGGAGAAAGGGAGGCATGCAGAACCAATTTGGAGCCTGGTTATTACAAACACTGTTCTGGAGACCTAGTCAGTTCAATAAGGAATGAAAAAAAAAAAAACAAAACAGTTAAAAAGATTAATTTATGATAATAAAGTCAAACCCGTGGTTGCTGCCAGCAAAATAGGCTGTGTTCAAAAACCACGAGGGAACATTTTGGAGGTGATGGAAATGTTCCAGAAGTTGATTTAAGTGTTGATTATCCAGGTCCATACATTTGTCAAAACTCATCAAAGGAAACAATTGAGGTCTATATATTTTGCTGTTTGCAATTAATACTTTAATAAAATTCTTACAATGGTATAAGAATTTGTTTTGGTCCATATCTCTGTTTTGGTACCGGTACCATGCTGTTTTGATTACTGTAGATTTGTAGTATAGTTTGAAGTCCGGTAGTGTGATGCCTCCAGCTTTGTTCTTTTTGCTTAGAATTGACTTGGCCACACGGGCTCTCTTTTGGTTCCATATGAAATTTAAGATGGTTTTTTCCAGTTCTGCGAAGAAGGTCATTGGTAGCTTGATAGGGATAGCGTTGAATCTGTAAATTACTTTGGGCAGTATGGCCATTTTCACGATATTGATTCTTCCTAGCCATGAGCATGGAATGTTTCTCCATCTGTTTGTGTTCTCTCTTATTTCACTGAGCAGTGGTTTGTAGTTCTCCTTGAAGAGGTCCTTTACGTTCCTTGTTAGTTGTATTCCTAGGTATTTTATTCTCTTTTTAGTAATTGTGAATGGCAGTTGGTTCTTGATTTGGCTGTCTTTAAGTCTGTTATTGGTGTATAGAGATGCTTGTGATTTTTGCACATTGATTTTGTATCCTGAGACTTTGCTGAAATTGCTTATCAGTTTCAGGAGATTTTGGGCTGAGATGATGGGGTCTTCTACAGCCATCCAATCTCTGACAAACCTGACAAAAACAAGCAATGGGGAAAGGAGTCCCTGTTTAATAAATGGTGTTGGGAAAACTGGTTGGCCATGTGCAGAAAGCAGAAACTGGACCCCTTCCTGACACCTTACACTGAAATTAACTCAAGATGGATTAAAGACTTAAACATAAGACCTAAAACCATAAAAACCCTAGAAGAAAATCTAGGCAAAACCATTCAGGACATAGGCATAGGCAAGGACTTCATGACCAAAACACCAAAAGCATTGGCAACAAAAGCCAAAATAGACAAATGGGACTTAATCGAACTCCACAGCTTCTGCGCAGCCAAAGAAATAGTCATTAGAATGAATCAGCAACCAACAGAATGGGAAAAAAGTTGTCAGTCTACTACAAAGGGCTGATATCCAGAATCTACAAAGAACTAAAACAGATTTACAAGAAAAAAACAAACAAGCCCATTCAAAAGTGGGCAAAGGATATGAACAGACACTTTACAAAAGAAGACATACATGAAGCCAACAAACATATGAAAAAATGCTCATCATCACTGGTTATTAGAGAAATGTAAATCAAAACCACATTGAGATACCATCTCACGCCAGTTAGAATGGCGATCATTAAAAAATCTGGAGACAACAGATGCTGGAGGGGATGTGGAGAAATAGGAACGCTTTTACACTGTTGGTGGGAGTGTAAATTAGTTCAACCATTGTGGAAGACAGTGTGGCAATTCCTCAAGGACCTAGAAATAGAAATTCCATTTGATCCAGCAATACCATTACCGGGTAGATATCCAAAGGACTATAAATCATTCTACTATAAGGACACATGCACACGAATGTTCATTGCAGCACAGTTTACAATAGCAAAGACCTGGAACCAACCCAAATGCCCATCGATGATAGAATGGACATGGAAAATGTGGCACATATACACCATGGAATATTATGCAGCCATCAAAAACGATGAGTTCGTGTCCTTTGTAGGCACATGGATGAACCTGGAAACCATCATTCTCAGCAAACTGACACAAGAACAGAAAATCAAACACCGCATATTCTCACTCATAGGCGGGTGTTGAACAATAGGAACACATGGACACAGGAAGGGGAGCACCACACACTGGGGTCTGTAGGGGGGAAAAAGGGGAGGGACAGCAGGGGGTGGGGAGTTGGGGAGAGATAGCATGGGGAGAAATGCCAGATATAGGTGATGGGGAGAAAGGCAGCAAATCACACTGCCATGTGTGTACCTATGCAACAATCTTGCATGTTCTTTACATGTACCCCGAAACCTAAAATGCAATAAAAAATATATATATATAAAAGAATTTGTTTTACAAATTGTTACATTTACTTTATAAAGTACATTGATTTTACATCATTTTTTCAGTTTCTAAAAAATTTATATAAGATATCTGTTTTATGGAAACTGATAAAACTTGGTATAAAACCACCTTGACATTATATTTCCTCAAGGATATATTTCTAAACTAATTTCATCAATATTTCTTTATTTCAGTTCTGCCAAATGCCTATCCATGCTTGACATAATTTTTATGATTTGCTATAAATCCATTACATCTAAATTTTTTAATTTATTGGTGTTAGTTTAATGTTCTCAAGAATTTGAAAGATCTGTACACTACATGTAGGCACGTTACCTTTTTCTTGCTCAAAATATTTTGCACTTGTGAAAACTTTACTTGTTGTCAGTATTGGAAGACACTTGTATATTCTATTATTTTTGGTTTTATTGATTAATGCTATTGCTTTCTATTTCTATATCACTAATTTCTGTCCTTAACATTTCTTCCTTTTATTTTGGGAGGGCTTATGCTCATGCTTTACTAGCTTCAAGTTAAACTCTTCTCTTTACTTTTAATAACATATTGCATGTAATTAATATATTTAATGATAGATATTTTTCTAAGAAATATTTTACATCATCCCACAACATTAATAAATTGTATTTCAGTCATATGTCAGTTCTAAATTCTTAATGATTTCCTTTTTTTAACACTTGATTTAATTAGGTGTGAGATTCAAATATGCATATATATATATTAGACTATATATTTGTTGTAGTTACATTTTTATGGTGAGAGAATAATTTACAAAAATTGTCTCTTGAAATCAAGAGAACTTCTGTGGCATAATGTATATGCAATTCATATAAATCTTTAATGCATGATTTAATAGAATGTATTTTCTCTATTCTTGTTTCTACATTTTGCTATTATGAATAGTGTTTCTATGAATATATGTATATATATGAAAACATGTATGTGAAGGTTCTGGTATAAATAGCTAGGAATGTGATTGCTAGATCATAAGGCTTCCACGTGCCCCATTTGACTGCAATTTTCAACTGTTTACAAAAGAAGTTTTTACTTCCTGTTTGTCCGCATTCTTTTTTTAAAATCTTTTTTACATATTTAACAAATGTAAAATTGTATTTAATTGTAATTTCATTTTGTTTTTTTTGGAGGGGGGTTGTTTTTTTGAGATGGAGTCTCACTCTGTCACCCAGGCTGGAGTGCAGTGGTGTGATCTCGGCTCACTGCAACATCCCCCTCTGGCTTCAAATGATTCTCCCACCTCAGCCTCTGGAGTAGCTGGAACTACAGGCACATGCCACCATGCCTGGCTAATTTTTGTATTTTTTTGGTGGAGACAGGGTTTCACCATATTGACCAGGCTGGTTTCAAACTCCTGACCTCAAGTGATTTGCCTGCCTCGGTTTCCCAAAGTTCTAGGATTACAGGTGTGAGCCGCTGTGCCCAGCCTAATTGTAATTTCATTTTCCATTCTCCAAGATTACTAATAATGTTATGTATCTCACATTTTGTCCAATGTGGTCTTCTCTAGTGTGAAATGCCTCTTCATGTCTTTTGTCCAAAGTTCTATGGAGTTAGTTTTTATTTCCTTGTTAGTTTGTAGTAAATTTTTATATGTTCAAGATACTTATCTTTTTTAAAACTTTTTCCTCAGATTTAATTTCAGATACTCTTTGCTAGCCTTATAAAGGAAGAAGACTTTGATCAAGTCTTATTATACTTTCCCCATGCATAATTTTTTGCACTTAATATATATATATATATATATATATATATATATATATATATATATATATTATTGCATTTTAGTGTTTGGGGTACATGTGAAGAACATGTAAGATTGTGGCATAGGTACACACATGCAGTATGATTTGCTGCCTTCTGTTTTTTAAGTTCTGGGATACATGTGCAGAATGTGCAGGTTTCTTACATAGGTACACACGTGCCATGGTGGTTTGCTGCACCAATCAACCTGTAACATATGCTAGGTATTTCTCCTAATGCTATCCCACCCCTAGCTCCGGACCTACCGACAGGCCCCAGTGTGTGATGTTCCCCTCCCTGTGTCCATGTGTTCTCATTTTTCAACTCCCACTTATGAGTGAGAACATACAGTGTTTGGTTTTCTGTTCCTTTGTTAGTTTGCTGAGAATGATGGTTTCCAGGTTCATCCATGTCCCTGCAAAAACATGAACTCATCCTTTTAAATGGCTGCATAGTATTCCATGGTATATGTGTGCCACATTTTCTTTATCCAGTCTATCATTGATGAGCAATTTGCTAACCTTATCAAGCTACTCTTGACTTTCTTCACAGAATTAGAAAAAAAAACTACTTTAATTTTCATATGAAACCAAAAAAGAGCCCATATAGCCAAGACAATCCTAAGAAAAAGAACAAAGCTGGAGGCATCAGGCTACCTCACTTCAAACTATACTACAAGGCTACAGTAACCAAAACAGCATGGTACTGATACCAAAACAGACATATAAAGTAATGGAACAGAACAGAGGCCTCAGAAATAATGCCACATATCTACAACCATCTGATCTTTGACTAATCTCTTGTTATTACATATTTTGTAAATATCTAGTTTCAGTTTGTATAATGTCTTTTTGCTTTCTTTTTAATGGAAAATATTTTTAATGTTAATAGTCTTATTTTTAAAAGTTTTCCTTTACATTTTATGCCTTGTGTTTATTTTAAAAATCCATCTCTTTATTGAGATAATAAGCACATTCTTTTATATTGCCTTGCTTTGTAAACTTTATTTTGATATAATTTTACATTTATAGAAAAGTCACAAAAATACTAAAAAGGTATACTTTATTCCTTTACCCATTCCCCAATACTCACCACTTAATATTTACATTTACTTTATATTCTAGGTTTTTCTTTGTGTGTGTATGTATTTGTGTGTGTGTGTGTGTGTGTGTGTGTGTGTGTGTGTGTATGTGTGTGTTATTGCTTCCTGAACTGTTTAGGAGTTGATTACAGACATGTTATACCTTTTTTCCTAAATGCTTTTATGTGAGTTTCCAATAAACAAATGCATCCTATTATATAAACACAATTATCAAAAAAGAAATTAACATTGTTTCAGCACAATTGTCAAAACTAGAGATTTCATCAGTTGACCCAAGGATGTCCTTTATTATGAAAGAGAAATCCTGGGCCATGTGTTGGATTCAGCTGTCACATTCCTTTAGTTATTTTAATTTGGGCTAATTCCTCAGTATTTTTTTTCCTTCTAAATTTAACTGTTTTGACTTACCCACTTAAGTGTTTAATTTACCTGAAAATGACTTTCGTTTAAAGTGTAAGAAAAGCATACTATTTTGTTCCATATATATGTAATCACTTGTTCCATCACTATTTACTGAAAAGTGTATCCTTTTCCTAATGGCCTGCAATGCTTGCTCTTTCATAAATCAAGTTCTATAGACATGAGGATTACATTTAAATATCTACATTCTCCTATTTTTATCCCTGAACAAATTCCTTTCCCTGAACAAATTTCATGCAATCTTGTAAGTTAATGTTTATAATAAGACTTACTATGTGGGAGAGAAATTTATCTATCTTCTTCAAGAAGAAGCAATGTTAGTCAGGCTTTTGCTTTTTCTGTATGACATTTTTTAAATTATCAAGTAAAATTTCATAAAAAGCCTTGGAATTTCAATTAGCACTTTGCTGAATCTAATAATAAATTTGCAGAGATGGCATCTTTAAAATATTAAATCTTCCTATTCACTTACTTAGGGATTCTTACATGTCTTTTAAAAAATGTTATAATTTTCCACATTAAGGCTAAGACATTTTTGTTAGATTGATTTGTGAATACTTCTCATTTTGGTTGCAATTATACATTTTATCATTTAATTGTGTTTTCTGATTATTTTTTAAAAATAGAAATGCAGTTGACTTTTGATTATTAATTATGTGCCTTACAAACTTTCTTAACTCTGTCATGCATTTAATCACTCCTTTATGCATTCATTTGAGTTTTCTCCATTGCCAATTGTATTGTTTTCCAATAATTCTTTTCTTTTCTTTACAATCAATATATATGTGATTCTTTTTCTTATCTTTCTTTTATGGCTATTATGTCTACTACAATGTTAAAATATATCAGTAATGGCTGACAACATTTGTTCTTTATTATAAAGTAAATGGCTTCAAAATTTCATCAAATATGACATTTTCTCTATTTTAGGAGAAACCCTTTACAAGATTAAAAATTTCTGGTAATTTCCTAAGAGTTTTTAGCATGAACGAATATTGCGTTTTATCAAATATTTTTTCTAGATATATTCAGATTATTTTTTATCAGTAAATATGACAATTTACATTAATTGCTTTTTTATATTAAACCAATTTTACATCCAAGAACTACCACAGTAACATACCAGGAAAGCTGAGAGAACCCATAGGCCTTTTGAAGGAACTGGATAGCCACTGCAGGCTCCCTGAGATGCTGAAAAACTGCGAGTCTGCCTAACCTTTCTTAGCGTGGAGACCAGTGATCTGGAGAAAGTCCTCAGTCCTGGTCACTGGCTGCCAGGAATTAGACTCCATGCTGTTGGTGGGGGTACAGTAGGAGTGAGACTGGCCTTTAAGACTGTGGGCTACATGGGAATGGGGTGAGGCTTGTGACTACTGGCTTTCCGCTACTTCCCTGGTGACCTATATGACTCAGCAGAGGGAGGTATAATCCTTCTAGGAACATAACTCCAATGGCCTAGGAACCATATCCCATTCCCCATAGCAGCCACAGCAAGCTCTGCTCAAGGAGAGTCTGAGCTCAGCCATGCCTATCCCTGCCCCAACCTGGTGATCTTTCTCTACCAACCCTGGTTGCTGAAGACAAAGGACGTAATCTTTTGGGAACTCTATGATCCCTCTCAATCACTGAGAAACCAGAGTACTTCACCAGGTGACCCTATGGCAACTTTACATCCTCCCTATAGTACCATAGCTAATGCACTCTTGGAAGTGCCACCTCCTAGCTAGAGGCCAATCAATACAAAACTGGCAAACTAAACAATAATACAAGCAAGGCCCTTCACAGAGCCCACTTTACTCCCCTGCTACCTCCATCAGAGCAGGTGCTGTTATCCATGGCTGACAGACCTGAAGACCGAATATATCACAGGATTCTTTGTAGACACTCACCATTACCAGCCCAGATCCCAGTAGCTCTGTGGGTGGCTAGACCCAGAAGAGCAAAAACGATCACTGCAGTTGGCTCTCAGGAAGTCCCATCCCTAGGGGAAGTGGGAGAACACCACACTAAGGGTACACTCCATGGGACAAAAGAATCCAAACAGCAGCTCTCGATTCCGAAATCTTCCTTCTGACATAGTCTCCTTAAGTGAGAAGAAACTAGAAAAACAAGTCTGGTAATATTACAAAACAGGGTTTTTTAACATTCCCCAAAGATGACACCAGCATACCAGCAATAGATCCAAATGAAGATGAAATCTCTGAATTGAAAGTAAAAGAATTCACAAGGTTGATTATTAAGCTAATCAAAGAGGCACCAGAGAAAGGTGAAGTCCAACTTGAAGAAACCAAAAACATGATACAGGGTATGAAAGAAAAAAATCTTCGATTAAATAGATAGCAAAAATAAAACACAATCACAACTCCTGGAAATCAAGGACACACTTAGAGCAATGCAAAATGTACTAGAAAGTCTAAAAATTAGAGTCAAACAAGGTGAATAAGGCTTTTGAATTAACCCAATCCATGAAAAATGAAGAAAAAATAATTTTAAAAAATTGAACAAAGCGTCTAAGTTTGGGACTATGTTAAGCCTCCAAACCTAAGAATAATTTGTGTTCCTGAGGAAAAAGAAAAATCTAAAAGTTTGGAAAACACACTTAAGGAAATAATCAAGGAAAACTTCCCCAGCCTTCCTAGAGATCTAAACATCCAAATATAAGAAACTCAAAGAACACCTAGGAAATTCATCTCAAAAAGATTGTTGCCTAGGCACATAGTTGTCAGGTTATCTAAAGTCAAGAAGAAAGAAAGAATCTTAAGATCTGTCAGATAAAAGCATCAGGTAACCTATAAAAATAATTCTATCAGAGTAACAGCAGATTTCTCAGCAGAACCCCTAGAAACTAGAATTGGGGTTCTATTTTTAGCCTTATTAAAATAATTATCAGCCAAGAATTTGTATCCAGTGAAACTAAGCTTCATAAATGAAGAAAAGATAGTCTGTTCCAAACAAGTGCTGAGAGAATTCTCCACTACCAACCCAGCACTATAATAAATGCTAAAAGAAGCTCTAAATTTTGAAACAAATCCTCAAAATAAACCAAAATAGAACCTCCTTAAAGCACAGCTCTTACAGGACCTATATAACAATAACACAATGGAAAAGAAGAAAAAAACAACAAGGTATTCAACAAGGCATTCAAGAAATAAATAATACAATGAATGGAATTAGTACCTCACATCTCAATATTAACATTGCATATAAACAGCCTAAATACTCCACTTAAAAGATACAGAATAGCAGAATGGATAAGAATTCACCAACAAATTTCTGCTGTCTTCAAAAGAATCACGTAACACATAAGGACTCACATAAATTTAAGGTAAAGGGTGGGAAAAGATACTCCAATCAAATAGACACCTAAAGTGAGCAAGAGTAGCTATCCTTAGGCAAAACAAATTTTAAAGCAACAGCAGTTAAAAAAGACAAAGACATTATATAATGATAAAAAGGACTAGTCCAACAGGAAAATATTACAATCATATATATATATATATATATATATATATATATATATATGTGTGTGTGTGTGTATATACACACACTCATGTATATATACATATATGAAATAAAAATATACATATGTGTGTATATATAGAATTGTATATATATAGGATGTGTATATATACACATATATGTATGCACTTAACACAGGAGCTCTGAAATTTACAAAACAATTACTACTAGACATAAGAAATGAAAAAGATGGCAACACAATAATAGTGGGGGCTTTAATACTCCACTGACAGGAAGAGACAGGTTATCAAGACAGAAAGTTAACAAAGAAATTATGAACTTAAACTATACCCTACAACAAATGGACTTAACAGATATTTAAAGAACACTCTACCCAATAACTGCAGAATATACATTTTCTTCATCAGCACATGGAATATTCTCCAAGGTACCATGTAACAGGTCACAGAACAAGTCTCAGTAAATTTAAGAAAATCAAAATGATATCAAGTACTCACTCAGACCACAGTGGAATAAAATTGGAAATCAACTCCAAAAGGAACCCTCAAAACCAAGCAAATGCATGGAAATTAAATAACCTGCTCCTGAATGATCAACAAATCAAGATGGAAATTTAAAAATTGTTTGAACCAAATGATAATAATGACACAACCTATTAAAACCTCTGGGATACAGTAAAAGCTATGCTAAGAGAAAAGTTCATAATATTAAATGCCTACATCAAAAAGTCTAAAAGAGTACAAATAGACAATCTAAGGTCACACATCACGGAACTGGAGAAACAAAAACAAAATACAAATTTAAACCCAACAGAAAAAAGGAAATATTGATGATCAAAGCAGATATAAATGAAATTGAGACAAATAAACTAAAACACAAAAGATAAATGAAACAAAAAACTGGTTCTTTGAAAAGATAAATAAAATTGATAGACATTTAGCAAGATTACCAAGGAAAGAAAATAAAAGATCCAAATAAGTTCAATTAGAAATGAAACGGGAGATACAACTACTAATACCACAGAAATACAAAAGATTATTCAAGGCTGTTATGAATAGCTTTATATGCATAAACTAGAAATCCTAGAGGAGATGGATACATTTCTGGAAATATGCAACCCTATTAGATTAAACCAGGAATATGTAAAATTCTGAACAGGCCAATAACAAGCAGTGAAATTGAAATGGTAACAAAAAAAAAAATTGTAAAAAAAAAAAAAAAAAGTTCAGGACCAGACAAACTCAGAGTTGCATTCTATCAGACATTCAAAGAAGCATTGGCACTAATTTCATGACACTATCCCAAGAGATACAGAAAGAGGGAATCCTCCCTAAATCATTCTATGAAACCAGTATCACCCTAATAAATGACATAACAAAAAGAAAACTACAGACCAATATCCCTGAAGAACATAGATGCAAAAATTCTCAACAAAATGCTAGGTAACTGAATTCAGCATCATATAAAAAAGATAATTCACCATAATCAAGTAGGTTTCATACCAGAAATGCAGGGATGGTTTAACACCCAAAAGTCAATAAATGTGATACACCATATAAATGGAATTAAAAACAAAAATCACATAAAAGTATCAATAGATGCAGAAAAAGCCTGTGACAAAATCCAGCATCCCTTTATGATTAAAACCCTCATCAAAATTGGCATGAAAAATGTTGGGGTTCAGGGGAGCCCTTAGATCCCCTGAGAGGACATTTCTCCAAAGTTCTTGGTCTCCTGCTCTCTCAAGAATGAGAGAAGGGACCAGGATTTCCTCCTGATACCTGCTCACAAAGTAAATACTGGACTCCAAACAGTGTTGCAGAAAAGTGATTTATTTAGATAGAGAAATTAAAAAAAAAAAGGAGAAGAAGAGAGAGAACTTCCACATGAGAGAGAGTGTGTGGAAGGGGATGTAAACATGGAGTCCAAAGGGGTGTGAAAGAAGGGGACTTTTAACCTGGGAGGAACCCCTACCTTCTCCTAGACCTCTGGCCAATGAAAGGAGTTCCTTAGAACTTCTGCTGGAGTGATTGACTTTTTTATTCTTCCCATGCCTGCAAAACTTAAAACAGTAACCATTAATCTCCCAGATGGAGAGAGATGGGAGGGGATCATGGCGCTGGGAAGTTCTTGCCCTTAAAACTATGCCCCCTCGTGGACCTGGAAAGAGAACACATTCTCTCATTTCCCCCTCCAAAGAGGAAAGTTCAACTTCTGTTGGAACATGGGTGTTAAGCACTCTTTAACTACTTCCTGCTGAAATGGGGCATAGAAGGGGCCACCAGTAAATATCTTATTCATGTAACCAAACACTACCTGTTCCCCCAAAACCTTTGAAATAAAAAATACTACATAAAATGGTATATAATTTAATTCTTAATAGTGGCTATGTTTAACTGTTAGCTCATATATACACCACATGCAAAATAAAACTTAATCTTCCTGTGTTAAACCCAAATTAGTCATGATGTAGTACATTTTTTTTTACATCTATTGATGGATTTCATTCCTCTGTAATTTAAGATTCCTTACATCTGTGTTGTTGGTTACTTTGACCTATAAATGTAATAGATAGGGTACAATATAATATACTGTAACAAACATGTTGAGAAAGTATAGTGGTTTAGAAGACATAAAATAGAGATTTGTTTTTCTCCAACTTAGCAGTACAGATGAAAGTATTCTGAGTTGATAGCTTTGCTCTGCCATATAAAAACACTGCTTCCTTCTTTGGGTCCAAACTGTCTCTTCCAGTTCTTGCTATCCTATCCATATTTCAGCCTGTAAGAAAGGAGAAAAGTGAATCTATGATCCTTTTTTAGGTTGCTACTGGAAGGTGACACAGAAAGTCCGTGTTCATGTTTCATTAACAAGAAATTAGTCACATAGCTATAGCTAGCTGCAAGGGAGGACCAAGAAACATAGTGCCATCTAGGCAGACATGTACCCAGCTAAAGCTTGGGAGTTCTGCTGTCATAAGAAGAGAAAAGACACTGATGGATAACTAGATGTTTTTGACACAATTTCCTTTTCTTTTATCCTCCTTATTTGGCTTTGGTATTGAAGTTATACTAGTCTCATAAAATGAGTTAGAAATGGCTCCTTAATTTTTATTATCTAGAAGAGGCTGCTTAATACGGTGTTTAAGTATTTTATTAAGCTGTCCTAGAAAGCTAACTAAGCATGTTATGTTCTTTGTAAAAAGATTTTAAAATATTAATTCTATTTCTCTTATAAACCATTGACGATTTCTATTTCATCTTATGTCAGTTTTGGTAAAGTGTATCATTCTAATCATGTAATTTTCAAGTGTATTGGTATAAGGTTTTCAAAAATGTTCTTTAGTAATCACTAAACTATCTATAGCTTTTCCCTTTTTATTTATGATACTTATTTTTTGTGCCTCTTGTCTATCATAATTAATCATACAAAACACTTGAAAATTTCATTGATATTTTCTGTTTCTCTCTCTCCCTCTCGCTCTCTGCTGCTTTTCGGGGCAAAAACCTGCAGAAGATGGTACAGGCAGACACTGTAGAACCAGACATGTGCCAGCAGGGCAGAGTGGGTGAGCACTCCCCCGGGCCTTTTATTCCTTGCCGGCCAGGAACAGGGACCATGGAGACAGTGGCCCATCCTGGCAGATGGGCCCGGAAGTGCACAGAAAGCCACAGCAGCTGCTGGTGCTGTGGGCCGAGAGAAGGGCAATAGGGGCAAGGTGTTTTCCAGCCAGGCGTGGAGGCTCTAAATGCTGTAATTTCCCCCAAACACTCCTGCCATCTGCACTCAGCTGAGCGGCAGCACTTAAGAAAGCAAAGCGGCGGAGGGGGGGCCAGCGTGAAACTGTGGAACTGGGGTGTTTTATATATATATATATATATATATATATATATATATATATATATATATATATTGCATTTTAGGTTTGGGGGTACATGTGAAGAACATGCAAGATTGTTGCATAGGTACACACATGGCAGTTTGATTTGCTGCCTTCCCCCCATCACCTATATCTGGCATTTCTCCCCATGGTATCCCTCTCCAACTCCCCACCCCCCACTGTCCCTCCCCTTTTTCCCCCCAACAGACCCCAGTGTGTGATGCTCCTCTCCCTGTGTCCATGTGTTCGCATTGTTCAACACCTGCCTATGAGTGGTAATATGCGGTGTTTGATTTTCTGTTCTTGTGTCAGTTTGCTGAGAATGATGGTTTCCAGGTTCTGCATAATATTCCATGGTGTATATGTGCCACATTTTCCCTGTCCAGTCTATCATTGATGGGCATTTGGGTTGGGTCCAGGTCTTTGCTATTGTAAACTGTGCTGCAATGAACATTCGTGTGCATGTATCCTTATAGTAGAATGATTTACAGTCCTTTGGATATCTACCCAGTAATGGGATTGCTGGGTCAAATGGAATTTCTATTTCTAGGTCCTTGAGGAATCGCCACACTGTCTTCCACAATGGTTGAACTAATTTACACTTCCACCAACAATGTAAAAGCGTTCCTATTTCTCCACATCCTCTCCAGCATCGGTTGTCTCCAGATTTTTTAATGATCGCCATTCTAACTGGCGTGAGGTGGTATCTCAATGTAGTTTTGATTTGCATTTCTCTAATGACCAGTGATGATGAGCATTTTTTCATATGTTTGTTGGCTTCATGTATGTCTTCTTTTGTAAAGTGTCTGTTCATATCCTTCGTCCACTTTTGAATGGGCTTGTTTGTTTTTTTCTTGTAAATCTGTTTCAGCTCTTTGTAGATTCTGGATATCAGTCCTTTGTCAGATGGGTAGACTGCAAAAATTTTTTCCCATTCTGTTGGTTGTCGATTCACTCTAATGACTGTTTCTTTTGCTGTGCAGAAGCTATGGAGTTTGATTAGGTCCCATTTGTCTATTTTGGCTTTTGTTGCCAATGCTTTTGGTGTTTTGGTCATGAAGTCCTTGCCTACGCCTATGTCCTGAATAGTTTTGCCTAGATTTTCTTCTAGGGTTTTTATGCTGCTAGGTCTTACGGGGTGTTAAAAACTGCAGTGGGGAACTGAACAAGGGAGCTTCCTCTGGGGCATTCACCTGCCGGCCATGGGTCCTTGTGTGAGCAGCACCTGGGGGAGTGGCCCAGGGTGTGCACATGGTCCTGGCATCATGGCAGAATGAAATGCCACAAGGGGCAGGGCAGGCCTTCCCCTCCTGCACATAGCAGGGCTGCGCAGAGGCCTGGTTTTTAAACTGACAGTGGCAGGCGGCTTTTTTTCTCTCCAGGCTGAGAGAAGGGAAATGGTTGCTGGCCATCAGCCCCACCCAGCTTTTGGCAGGCCACACTGCCTCATTGTGGTTTGCTGCACCTATCAGCCTATCCTCTAGGTATTAATCCCTTCTCCTTGAAGATTTTTAATAGGCTTATTTAATTTTACTTTTTTTGAAAATTGTTGCTTTTTTGTTTGTTTGTTTGTTTGCTTTCATGTAAAAGGCTTCCCTCTGTTAGGATCACATTTTTACATTTTCATTAGCAGTCTGGCTCGATTTCAGTAATCTCTGACCTATTACTTTTGAGTTCTTTCTCAAACTTTCACTCAAAATATTATTATGTTTTTATATTTCTCTCATTCATCTCAGAGTTTGCTGCATATTTCACGTGTGTAGTGATTGAAATGTTACTGATACCTCACCTTCTTTTTATTTACACTTTGATCTCTTTTACAAAAAAAATTCTCTACTTACAATATACTTTATTATTTTCTGACATTTGTATCTTTTTTTCTGGACTCAAGGATTAGTTTATCCATCAATTAATTAACACTTCATTGTTGTTTTGAGTTAAATTAGTATTTTTTATAATACAGAGAAAAGTTTTTCTCATTTATTAGTTGTCTGTGTTTCCTATTCTGTGAATTGCCAATTGACAGCATGAACTCCAGAACTCTCTCTCTAGGTTGAATCATGACTTCATTATTTATTTATTTTTAACCTTGGCAAGTTACTCTGTGCTTCTTCAATTCTAAAATTGCGTAATGAGGGTAGTATTTGTGGCAACGTCATAGAAATTTTATAAAAACTAAATGAGTTTAATATTGATATAGCACTTGAAAGTGGCTGTCTTACATAACTCTTATAGGAGCAATTACTAATTTTTATTTGCATGTAGGAAATGTTGATAATGTACAAGTATTAGTTTTTATTTTTAATATGTTACTTTATTTAGCACATTGATTTTTGTTTTATTAAGTCTTTGTTTCTGATGTTATTCACTAAAAAGAGATTATCTGTCATGTCTGTTGTTAATGCTAAGATTTTTAGTAATTTTTAAGTTTTCTTATGTATTCTGTGTGTTCGAATTATAAGTTAAATTTTTTTTCTGTATAACAATTCCATTTTTCTAACACTTAAGCCAGTCATTCTTACATACTTTGTAGGTTCCATGGAATGACTTCTGATATATTATAGTTAAAGTTTTATTTTAGCCTATATGTTCTGCAATATTATGGAGGTAACTTTCTGTTCCTAGATTACTAAATACTGTTTTTTAAAGAAAATTTTTAATTTTTGTTGGTATATAGTAGGTGTATATGTTTATGAGGTACATAATATATTTTGATATGGGCATGCAATGAAATACAATCACATATAGAGAATGGGGTATCCATCCCCTCAAGTATTTATCCTTTGAGTTACAAACAATCCAACTGCATTATTTTAGTTATTTTTGAATGTATAATTATTTTTGAGTATAGTCACCCTGTTGTGTTATCAAATAGTATGTCTTATTCATTCTTTCTATTTTTCTTGAATCCATTAAGTTTCTCCACATCTCCCCAACTCCCTCACTATGCTTTTCTGCCTCTGGTTACCATCCTTCTACTCTCAATGTTTGAGTTCAATTTCGTTGATTTTTAAATCCCACAAATAAGTGAGAACATGTGACGTTTGTCTTCTGTGCCTGGCTTTTTCACTTAATGATCTCCAGTTCCATCCATGTTGTTGCAAATGACTTGATCTCATTCTTTTTATGGCTGAATAGTACTCCATTGTGTATATTACCACATTTTCTTTATTCATTTATCTGCTGATTGACACTTAGGTTGTTTCTAAACCTTGTCTATTGCGAACAGTTTTGCAACAAAGATGAAAGTGCAGGTATTACTTCAACAGACCGATTTCCTTTCTTTTTAGTATATACCAAGGAGAGAGATTGCTGGATCATATGGTAGTTCTAGTTTTAGTTTTTTGAGGAACCTCCAAACTCTTCTCCATTGTGGTTGTACTAATTTACATACCCAGCAACAGTGTATGAAGGTTAACTTTTCTCCACATCCTTGCCAGTATTTGCTTTAAGTGGCTTTTGGATATAAGCCATTTTAACCTTCGTGTGAGTATATCTCATTGTAATTTTGATTTGCATTTCTCTAATGATCAATAATGTTTAGCAACTTTTCATATGCCTATTTGGCATTTGTATGTCTTCTTTTGAAAAATGTCTTTTCAAATCTTTTGCCCATTTTTTGATAGGTTTATTATATTTTTCCTATAGATTTGTTTGAGTTGCTTATATATTCTGGTTATTAGTCCAGTGTCAAATGAGTAGTTAGCAAATATCTCCTATTTGGGAGGTTGTGTCTTCAATTTCTTGATTATATCTTTTGCTATGCAGAAGCTTTATAACTTGGTGTGATTGCGTTCATCCGTTTTTGCTTTGGTTGCCTGTACTCATGGGGGATTGCTAAAAATTATTTGCCTAGTCAAATGTTCTGGTGATTTTCTCCAATAATTTCTTGTAATAGTTTCACATTAGAGATCTTAAATTGAAGTTTTTAATACATTAGTATTTGATTTTTGTATATGGTGAGAGTTACGGGTCTAGGTTCATTCCTCTGCATAAGGATACCCGGTTTGCATAGCACCCTTTATTAAATAGGCTGTCTTTTCCCCAGTGTAGGTTCCCGGCAACTTTGAGAAAAATGAGTTCACTGTAGATATGTGGAAATAGTTCTTCTGGATTTCTATTTTATTGGTCTTTGTGTCTGTTTTTATGCCAGTTACTATGCTGTTTTGGTTACTAAAACTCTGAGGTATAATGTAAAGTCAGGTGATATGATTTCTCTAATTTTGTTACTTTTGCTTAGGATAGCTTTCAATATTCTGCTTTATTTTGTTTCATATAAGTTTTAGGATTGTTTGTTCTATTTCTGTGAACAATGTCATTGGTATTTTGATAGGGATTGCATTGAATCTGCACATTGCTTTGGGTTGTATGGACATTTTAACAATATTAATTGTTTCAATCCCTGAACATGTAGTACCTTTTCATTTTTTCCTGTCTTCAATTTTTTTCATTGCGGTTTTATAGTTTTCATTAAAGAGATCTTTCACTTCTTTGGTTAATTTCTAGGTATGTAATTATATTTGTGACCGTTTTAAGTAGCATTATGTATTTTATTTCTTTTTCAGATTGTTCAGTTACCTTAGAACAATGCTACTTTTTTTGTTGTTGTTAAATTTGTATCCTCCAACTCTCCTGATTTTATCGTTTCTAATAGATTTTATGGAGTCTTTAGGTTTTTCTAAATATAATTATCATATGTAAACAACAATAATTTGACTTCTTTTATTCCAATATTAATGCCATTTATTTCTTCCTCTGGTTTGATTGCTTTATGTAGGACTTTTAGTATTATGTGGGGTAACAGTGGTGACAGTGAACAACTTTTTTGTGTTCCAGAGCTCAGAGAAAAAAACTTTAATATTTTTTGCCACTAGTGCGATACTAGCAGACAAGCTGTGAGTCAGTCATAAATACCTTTTTACATGTTGAACTATGTTTCTTCTATACCGCTTTTTTATTTTTATTATGAAGGAATATTTATTTTTATTGACTGCTTTTTGAACATCAGTTGAGATTATTGTATGAATTTTATCGTTTATTCTGTTGACATGATATATTACATTGATTGACTTTCATTATGTGGAACCATCCTTGCATGACAAGGATAAGTTCCAATAGGTCATGGAATGATCTTTCTAATGTATTGTTGAATTCAGTTAGCTAGTATGTTGTTAAGAATTTTTGCATCAATATTCATCAAGGATATTAGCCTGTAGTATTTTTTTATGTGACAAACAATGAGTTTGAAATTATTCGTTTCTCTCTATTTTTTGGAATTAGTTGAGTAAGATTGATATTATTCGTTTAAAGACTGATATCATTCACCGGTAAAGCCATCAAGTCCTGGGCTTTTCTTTGCTGGAAGACTTTTTATTACAGCTTCAATCTCATTACTTGTTGTCTTTTCAGGTTGTGGATTTCATCCTAGTTCAATCTTGGTAGGTCATCTGTGTTTAGGAAACTTCAATTTATTCTAGATTTTCCAATTTATTGGCATGTAGGTGCTCTTAGTAGCCAATAAATTTACATGGATTTCTCTCTCTCTCTCTCTCTCTCATTTTTTTTTTTTCCAGTTAGTCACCTGGCTAAAGGTTTGTCAATTATTGTTAACTTTTCAGAAAACAAATTTGTTTTCATTGATCATCTGTATTGTTTTATTTGTTTAAATTTCATTTATTTCACCTCTGCTCTTTCTTTTACTAACTTTGAGTTTTGTTTTCTCTCACTTTTCTAGTTCTTAAAGATGATTTATTTGAAGGGCATTTTTAAATATGCACTTTTAACTATCAAATTCCCTCTTAGTACTGCTTTTGCTGTATCTCATAAGTTTTGGTGGGCTGTATTTCCATTATACCTTGTTTCAAAATTTTTTCAATTTTTTTCTTAATTTCTTCATTGACCCAATGGTCAATCAAGAGTATATTGTTTAACTTCCATGTATTTGTATAGTTACTAAAATTTCTCTTGTTATTAATTTGTAGTTTCAGTCCCTTGTGGTCAGAGAAGATGCTTGATATAATTTCAATTTTTTTTTTTTTTTTTTTTTTTTGGAGACGGAGTTTCGCTCCTTACCCAGGCTGGAGTGCAATGGCGCGATCTCGGCTCACCGCAACCTCCGCCTCCTGGGTTCAAGCAATTCTCCTGCCTCAGTCTCCCGAGTAGCTGGGACTATAGGCACGTGCCACCATGCCCAGCTAATTTTTGTATTTTTAGTAGAGACGGGGTTTCACCATGTTGACCAGGATGGTCTCGATCTCTTGACCTCGTGATCCACCCGCCTCAGCCTCCCAAAGTGCTGGGATTACAGGCGTGAGCCACCGCACCCGGCCAATTTCAATTTTTTTGAATATTTTAAGACATTTTTGTGACTTACCATATGGTCTATCCTTGAGAATGAGCCATGTGCTGAGGAAAATAATGTGTTTTCTTCAGTCATT
>PVKV010008815.1:0-30863 GCA_004027835.1 Alouatta palliata
AAAAAAAAAAAAAAAAAAAAACAGTCATTAGAGTGAATTGGCAGCCAACAGAATGGGAAAAAATTTTTGCAGTCTACCCATCTGACAAAGGGCTGATATCCAGAATCTATAAAGAACTAAAACAGATTTACAAGAAAAAAAGCAAACAAGCCCGTTCAAAAATGGGGAAAGGATATGAACAAACACTTTACAAAAGAAGACATACATGAGGCCAACAAACATATGAAAAAATGCTCATCATCACTGGTCATTAGAGAAATGCAAATCAAAACTACATTCAGATACCACCTCATGCCAGTTAGAATGGCCATCATTAAAATATCTGGAAACAACAGATGCTGGAGAGGATGTGGAGAAATAGGAACACTTTTACACTGTTGGTGGGAGTGTAAAGTAGTTCAACCATTGTGGAAGACAGTGTGGCAATTCCTCAAGGACCTAGAAATAGAAATTCCATTTGACCCAGCAATCCCATTACTGGGTATATATCCAAAGCATTATAAATCGTTCTACTATAAGGACACATGCACACAAATGTTCATTGCAGCACAGTTTACAATAGCAAAGACCTGGAACCAACACAAATGCCCATCAAAGATAGACTGGGCAGGGAAAATGTGGCACCTATACACCATGGAATATTATGCAGCCATCAAAAACTATGAGTTTGTGTCCTTTGTAGGGACATGGATGAACCTGGAAACCATCATTTTCAGCAAATTGACACAAGAACACAAAATCAAACACTGCCTGTTCTCACTCATAGGTGGATGTTGAATAATGAGACCACATGGACACCGGGAGGGGAGCATCACACACTGAGGTCTGTAGGGGGGAAATTGGGGAGGGACAGTGGGGGGTGAGGGGTGGGGGGTTGGGGAGGGATAGCATGGGGTGAAATGTCAGATATAAGTGATGGGGAGAAAGACAGCAAATCACACTGCCGTGTGTGTACCTATGCAACAATCTTTCATGGTCTTCACATGTACCCCAAAACTGAAAATTCAATTTAAAAAATGGCCATACTGCCCAAAGTAAGTTATAGATTCAGGGATATTCCCCTTAAGCTACCGTTGAGTTTCTTCATAGAATTGGAAAAAAAACTACTTTAAATTTCATATGGAACCAAAAAAGTGTGAATAGCCAAGACAACCCAAAGCAAAAAGGACAATGCTGGAGGGATCACACCAACTAATTTCAAACTATAGAATCAAAACAGCATGGTACTGGTACCAAAACAGATATATAGATCAGTGGAGCAGAACAGAGCCTTAAGCAATAATGCCACACATCTACAACCATCTGATCTTTGACAAACCTGACAGAAACAAGCAATGGAAAAAGGGTTTTCTATTTAATAAATGGTCTTGGGAAAACTGGCTAGCCATATGTAGAAAACTGAAACTGGATCCCTTCCTTACACTTTATACAAAAATTAACTGAAGATGGATTAGAGACTTAAATATAAGACCTAAAGCCATCAAAACCTTAGAAAAAAAGAACCTAGGCAATATCATTTAGGACATAGGCATGGGCAAAATCTTCATGACTAAAACACCAAAAGCAATGGCAACAAAAGCCAAAATAGACAAATGGGACCTAATTAAACTAAAGAACTTCTGCACAGCAAAAGGAACTATTATTAGTGTAAACAAATTTACAAGATAAAAAACAACTCCATTAAAAAGTGGGCAAAGGTTATGAACAGACATTTCTCAAAAGGAGACATTTATGCAGCCAACAAACATATGAAAAAATGCTCCTTATCACTGGTCATTAGAGAAATGCAAATCAAAACCACAATGAGATACCATTTCATTCTGGTTAGAATGGGAGTCATTAAAAAGTCAGAAAACAACAGATTCTGGAGAGGTTTAGAAGTAGCAACACTTTTACACTCTTGGTGTGAGTGTAAAGTAGTTAAACCATTGTGGAAGACAGTGTAGTGATTCCTCAAGGATCTAGAACTAGAAATGCTATTTGATCCAGCAATCCCATTACTGGGTATATACCCAAAGGAGTATAAATCATTCTATTGTAAAGACGTAAGCACACGTATGTTTACTGTGGCACTGTTCTCTATAGCAAATACTTGAAACAAACCCAAATACCCATCAATGATAGACTGGATTAAAAAATGTGGTGCATATGCAACATGGAATACTACGCAGCCATAAAAATGAGTTCATGTTCTTTGCAGTCACATGGATGATGCTGGAAATCATCATTCTCAGCAAACTAACACAAAAAGAGAAAACCAAACATCCCATGTTGTTATTCATAAGTGGGAGTTGAACACTAAGAACACTTGGACACAGGGAGGGACACATCATGCCCCCCAAGTCCCGTTGGGTGGTGTGGGTCTTAGGGAGGAATAGCATTAGGAGAAATACCTAATGTAGATGACGGATGCAGCAAACCACTAAGGCACATGTATACCTATGTAACAAACCTGCATGTTCTGCATATGTACCCCAAAATATAAAGTATAATTAAAAAAAAAAAGAAAAAAAGACCTAATAGAACTTTCACACATCAGAAATAATTTACATGTTGAGTTGAGAGCTACAGGCCCCAATTTTGTTCATGGCTTATTTATATTTTTTTTAACTTTTAAATTCAGAGGTAATATGTACAGGATTGTTACATAGGTAAACATGTGTCATGGAGGTTTGTTGTGCAGATTATTTTATCACTTAGGTATTACTCCTACTACCCATTAGTTGTTTTTCCTGATTCTCTTCCTCCTCTTACCTTCCACTCTCTGATAGGCCCCAGTGTGTTGTTCCCATCTGTGTGTTTATGTGTTCTCATCATTTAGCTCCTACTTATAAGTGAGAACATGCTGTGTTTAATTTCCTGTTTCTGCATTAGTTTGCTAAGGATAATGGTCTTCAATTCCACCCATGTCCCTGGAAAAAACAAAATCTTGTTCTTATTTATAGCTGCATAGTATTCCAGGTGTATATGTATTACATTTTCTTTATTCAGTCTGTCATTGATGGGCATTTAGGTTGATTCTATGTCTTTGCTGTTGTGAACAGTGCTGCAATGACCACACACGCACATGTGTATTGATAACAGAATAATTCATGCTTTATTTGTTATATATGCAGTAATGGGATTGCTGGGTCAGATAATATTTTTGTGTTTAAGTCTTTAAGAAATTGCAGTACTGTCTTCCACTATGGTTTAACTAATTTATATTCATTCCCACCAACAGTTTATAAGCATTCCTTTTTACTCTATAATCTTGCCAGCATCTTTTTTTTTTTTTACTTTTTTTGTAATAGCCATTCTGATTGGTGTGAGATAGTATCTCATTATGGTTTTGATTTGCATTTTTCTAATAATCAGTGATGTTGAGCTTCATGTCATATAATTGTTGGGTATATGTACGCCTTCTTATGATAAGTGTCTGCTCATGTTTTTTGCTTACTTTTTAATGAAATTGTTTCTTTTTGAAAATGTGTTTAAGTTTTTTATAGATGCTGGATATTAGACCTTTGTCAGAGGCATAGCTTGCAAAAATTTTCTCTTATTCTGTAGATTGCCCATTTACTCTCTTGATATTTTCTTTTGCTGTGCAGATGTTCTGTACTTTGATTACATACCATTAATCAATTTTTTTTTTTTGCATTTGTTGCAACTGCTTTTCGTGTCTTCATGATGAAAATATTGCCTGTATTTATGACCTGAATGGAATTGCCTAAGTTGTCTTCCAGGCTTTTTACAGTTTTGGGGTTTAATGCTTAAGTATTCAATTCATTTTTAGTTAATTTTTGTATATGATGAAGAAAGGGTTCTAGTTTCAATCTTCACTGCATATGCTTAGCCAGTTATCCCAGCACCATTTATTGATTAGGGAATCCTTTTCCCATTGCTTGTTTTTTACAGATTTGTCAAATATTACATATTTGTACATATGTAGTCTTATTTTTGAGATCTCTAGTTCCATTGGTATATGTGTCTATTTTTGTACCAGTACCATGCTGTTTTGGCTACTGTAGCCCTGTAGTATATTTTGAAGTCGGGTAGCATGTTGCCCCCAGCTTTATTTATTTTTGCTTAGGATTGTCTTGGCTGTTTAGGCTCTTTTTCAGTTCCACATGAATTTTAAAATAGTTTTTTCTACTTCAGAGAAGAATGCCAATGGTAGTTTAATTGGAATAGCATTAAATCTATAAATTGCTTTGGGCAGTATGACCATTTTAGTAATATTTTTTCTTTCTATCCATGAGCATGGAATGTTTTTACATTTGTTTATATATATATTTTTTTTTTCTTGCTTTTTGCCTTGCATCAAAGATTGTTTCATCCTGTTCCAGTGACTAGTCATAAAAATAGTCTTAATTTTATTAGGTATTTATTGACAAATCTGTTATCTTTGTGTGAGCAAAATGTTTTTGTGATTTGAAGGTCATTTTTGGAAAACATAATTCTGTATTTGTTATAGGTATCATTTTATAAAAATTTAATTACAGTAAAAACCACAAGATTTATCATCTTATATTCTCTTACAAGTACAGTTTAGTAGTATTAAGTAATTTACATTGACATGCAACAGATTTCTACAAGTTTTACATCTTGCAAAACTAATACCCATTAAGCAATAACTGCCCATTTTACTCTCTTCCCCAACTCTTGAGAAACACCATTCTATTATCTTTTTTATGAGTTTGACTACTTAAGATATCTCATGTAAACGAAATCATGCACTCTCACTTTTGTTACTGGTATATTTCACTTAATGCAGTGCCCTAAATGTTTATTTTTATTGTAGCATGTGAGAAAATTTCCTCTTTTTTTTCAGGTGAAATTAAATTCCCTTGTATATATATATATATATATATATGTTAGGAAAGCAGGAACTTAGAAGAGGCAGAATGACACTATTTTAAAATTGACTCTATAGGCTTGGTGTGGTGGCTCACACCTGTAATCCCAGCACTTTGGGAGGCCAAGGTGAGTAGATCACTTGAGGTCTGGAGTTTGAGATCAGCCTGCCCAATATGGTAGTAAAAATGCAAAACATAGCTTAGCATAGTGGTACATGCCTGTAATCCCAACTATTTGGGAGACTGAGGCAGGAGAATCTCTTGAACCTGGAAGGTGGAAGTTCCAGTGAGGTGAGATCATGCCACTGCACTCCATCCTAGGTGACAGAGTGAGACTTCATCTCAAAAAAAAAAAAAAAATTGACTTTATCTTAAACTAGCAAGACACATTCTTCGCCAATCACTGCCCATGGTCACAAGGTGTTTATGGCTAAGGAAACAGCTTAATAATTTACGCAAGAACAAACTTCTATGACAGCAAAATGTTCAGTTGTTCCAATATTGCGTAACAATATATACTTCTAAAAACAATCATAGTCATGCTTTGATGTGCTTGTGCACTAAAATGCCAAGGATAGTTTTTTTAAATCAACAAAGTAACACATTTTGTCATGCTGTCAGCACACCCACACGAAGACATAGCTTAGCTCGTACATAGTTAAGACCCGCTATATAAGAAAAGTATAAAACAAAAATGGGACATTATTTATCTTGCCTTCTGTGGATGCCTTACTCCGTAACTGAGTAGCTTTCAATAAACTCTCTCTCTTCTCTGCACTCCATGACTCACCTTGAAATCTTTCCTGTTTGAGATTCAAGAATGCTTTTTTGGGTTCTGAATTGGGACCCCTATCTAGCAACATATATGTCATATTTTTTTATTAGTGTATTTATTAAAGGACATTTGAGTAGCTTTCAACTTTTTTGGTGAATAATACTGTTATGAAAATGAATGCACAAATTTAGTGTACCAATGTATATTTGCTTTGCATACATACGTACCTACCCAAAAATGGAATTGCTGAAATACATTGTTGTTGAGTTATAGAAGTGGTTTATGAATTCTGCATAGTAAATCTCGTGAAATATATTATTTCAAATTTTCCCCATTTTTTAGGTAGCATTTTTACTCCAATAAATATTTTCTTCAATGTGCTCAAGGTTTTTTAAATTTAATGTAGCCCAATTTTTCTATCCTTTACTTGTTACATATTTGTTGGGATTCACTCAGGGTGACTGGCAAAATATTAAGGGAAATATTAGGAAAAGTTTTTAAGGTATATTCTCTAACCTTCTGGAAGGCTGAAGGGTTTTTATTAACTTATGGAATGGGCTGAAGGCAGCCAGTTTGTATGTTAGAGTATTAAGTCACAGGGTAAAGATTAGGATAATAAAACTTCCCCAGTTAAGTCTGTTTACCACACATTCCTTTGTCTCTACTCTGTTTACTCTTGCAAACTTTGTGCTGGATGACCATCTCAGGGGGAGGTTGAAGGGGAATTACCCATTAATAGTGTTTATTCTGGGTCCCAAAACCAAAAGCTTTTTATCATTCATAAAATCACTCTTTGGGAGTCCGAGGCAGGTGGATCACGAGGTCAAGAGATCGAGACCATCCTGGTCAACATGGTGAAACCCCGTCTCTACTAAAAATACAAAAATTAGCTGGGCATGGTGGCACGTGCCTGTAGTCCCAGCTACTCGGGAGGCTGAGGCAGGAGAATTGCTTGAACCCAGGAGGTGGAGGTTGCGGTGAGCCGAGATCCTGCCATTGCACTCCACCCTGGGTAACAAGAGCGAAACTCCATCTCAAAAAAAAAAAAAAAAATCACTCTTTTAACCATGTTAATTATACACAAGCATGTTGACTTAGAATCTCTGTTATTAAATCTATCTGAATAAATGTGAGGTGGAACAGTGAGTCATGGTCGCTTAGCTGCAATCACTCTCTGAAAGCAGTTGACAACTATCTCTAGCCCATTCAACACTGTATTCTGTGTGTGTGAGTGCATGCATTTGTCTGTTGCTAAATCAGGATCTGCAGAACAGACCTCCACAGGTGGTGCTCAACATCTCACTCACTCTTTTAAAATCATATCCAAAAGAACATTGCTGAAACTACTGCAATGATTTTCATCTTATATTTTCTTCTAAGAGTTGTATAGCTATCTTTCTTACATTTAACTGTTTAATCTACTTTAGATATTTTTGTATATGGTACGAGGAAAAATTTCAACTTATTTTTTTTTCTATTTGGATATCAAGATTTCTAACAGCATTTATTGTCTGAACTTTTCCCATTGTTTTGTCAGAATATCATTGTGGAAGATTATTTTGTGATATTTATGAAGGTTAATTTTTTAGTTCTCTATTTTATTCTATCATCTATACGCCTGCCTTCTTATTTTGTTTGTTTTTGTTTTTCTGTTTTGTTTTCTTTTTTTTTTAAAGATGAAGTCTCACTCTATTACCCAGTCTGAGTGCAGTGGCACAATCTTGGCTCACTGCAACCTCTGCCTTCTGGGTTCAAGTGATTCTTCTGCCTCAGCCTCCTGAGTAGCTGTAATTACAGGTTCCTGCCACCACACCTGGCTAGTTTTTGAATTTTTTTTTTTTTTTTGTATTTTTTGTAGAGACGGGGTTTTGCCATGTTGGCCATGCTGGTCTTGAACTCATGACATCATCATCCACCCACCTCAGCCTCCCAAGTGCTGGAATTACAGGTGTGAGGCACCACACTTGGCTGTATATCTGTCTTTATGCTATTACCACATTAGTTTTGTTTCTGTACCTTTGTAATCTTTTTAAAATCAGAAAGTGTAATATATTTAATATTGTTCCTTCTTCCTAAACCTGTTTTGGCCACATATGGTGCATTCAGATTCTGTATTAATTTTAGGATTTAAAATTATTTCTGTGAAGCTCTGATTTTAGTTATTTCTTGTTTTTTGCTAGCTTTGTAGTTGGTTTGCTTTTTTTTCTCTAGTTCCTGTAGGTGTGATATGAGCTTATTAATGTGAGGTCTTTCTAAGTTTTAAATGTGAGTGTTTAACACTATAAATATCTTTCTTTTTTTTTTCTGGTTTAAGGATACTTTATTATTGAACCAGTATGTGCAAACTCTAACATGAAAATAATGAGTCACAGAATATCAAGACTATTTACAATATTTTTTTGTTTTTTTACAAAACATTTTTTACAAGATTACTTCTCTCTAAATAACATGACAGACATACACAAAAATCCAACTTTTTTATTACATACATAAATAAATATTGACTTTAAATGACCACTGTAAGGGACATGAATTCTACAGACCATTTGGATGAGAAGGTAGCAGTTTTGTTATCTGCACACTACAATATAATTAAGTAAAGGGGAAAATAACTTTATATAGACCTCTGTTAATTACTCTGTAAATCATATAACTCACTAAAATATTCAGTAGAGGTAAGACAGTCATGAGAATCCTCTCCATACCTGATACCGAGTCTGGCCATGCAAAACCATAGTAAGAGTCAACATCTTTATAGATCTGTTTATATCTTATAATAAACTTTAAAGTACATGCAACAGATATTTAGCTATTGTGTTCTGCTTATAATGTGAAAGTTTATATAATAAGTTTTAGAGTTATTTGCAACCATAGAAATGAGTAAACTTGAAAAACCACGGCATAAGAAAGGGCATTAAATAAATAAGTCGATATCACAAATGACATTTATGGATACATAGGGCAAAATTAGTATTTGTACTTGTATAATACAGACACAAGTCACAACTCCATCTTTTAATCAGGTTGTTTAGTGAACATAAAAGACACAGTTTAGGCCTTTGAAGTCAATCATAATAACATCTTAGCTGTCCCTTAGTTTTTGGGACTTGCTCTAGAAATTTACTGGGTTTTCTATAAAGGCCAAATTCTCATCTACTGAGTAAAGATCATTCTCTAGCAATGGTTCTCAACCAGAGGTACCGACCCTCAGGGCGGCAGCTGGCAATATCTGGAGACATATTTTGTTGTCTCAACTTGGCAGAGGGTGCAACTGGCATCTGGTGAGGAAAAACTGTGGATGCTACTAAAAACCTACAGTGCACAGGACAACTCCTCACAACAGAGAACTATCCAGCCCCCAAAGTCAATAGTGTTGAGGCTGAGATGAACCTCTGTATACAGTCAGCTATGTAGCTAAGGTTTTCAGGACATAGATATATTTCTAATCTTTGAATTTCATTTCTCACATTAGAGAAATGCATCTAATTTCAATAAAGCATATTAAAGAATTAGGCACCAAAACTGTTTGTTTAAAAACATAGATTTTATCCTTTATTAGAGCAATCACATTTTTAAAATTAAAAAAATTGCAACTATATTTTTGATCATTTGAATAATATTGGAGCTTATTAAAATTCACAAGAGAAACACATTACCCCATTAATAGGGGTTTTCTTCTAATAACACCAATAAAATTTAAATTATTTATTTATAGCAATATTAGAAGCCCATAAGAGCTGGTGTAGATTTTTTAAGGGAGATGTAAGCTTCAGAATCATCATATGAACTAAAAATATCTGCCCAATCTCTATTACCCAGACAAAAGAAGCATGATTAAATTTTATAAAATTTATGTAATAATTTAATAATATTTTGTAGCTATGTATAGACTCCCAGCATTTTTAACTATACAACAGTACAAAAATTTGCTGGCATCAATATTTGGATTTGTTCATGACAAATTCATGTAAAAGATAAATAGCCAATAATGAAAAATTTTAATTTTTGAAATTTTAAGAACTTGAAATTCAGATGCTGGTAATGGCAGTAGAATAAAGCATAGTTTTAGAGAAGATATCTATGGTATCAGTTTATTCAATTTTAGGGATGTTTTTAAATGAAGATTGTTTTCCATTTTCACCATTCAAAAATTATTAGAACCAGGTAATTTCACAACTCAGTGTGACAAATCCATCCCAGCTGTGACAGTAGCTGCAGAAAACCATTCAGAACCTACATGAACTTTCATTCTGAGGTGTGCAATTTAAGTAACTTGTACAAGACTGCAAAACATTTCTGCAATATCCACTTTTCATATAGTTTAACACACAGGAAACAGGTTTCAATATCTACTATTGGGTATCCATGTTTATAAATGTGTTTCCTGAATACATGCATCAACATCATAAAAGTACTTTCTCTGAATTTTAGTTTGCATTTGCCTTTAGACACTGCAGTGAAGCCCCGTGGAGTCAATGACTTCTGACTTACCCACTCTTCCCAGGAATGGTCAGGCATATGCATGAATTTAGGAAACAGTAAAACAACAAGAAGCAAGTATGATTGTCAAAATCTAAGGATAACATTTCTGATTTTCTGTTTTACTTAGGTAGGTAATGACATGAGGGCATCTTTCTTTTACAGTGTTTAATTTTGACAAATCACTCTTTTCTCAGAATCAGCATTGATGGGGAAAACATGTGATCCTCATGACCTTTAAAAGGGCTATATCTTTACTCACCACTGGTGAGCTATGAAAATGATTTCCTCAGGGATTCATGCTCAAGGTATATCACGTATATGCATGCGTCTGTGTGTATGTAGACACACATATCTATGCACATTTCAAACCATGTATGTGAGTATTTTTTAAAGAAAAAAACAGTATTAAACATCCCTGCATTTTAGGTTGTTACAATACACACTGCAACACTCTATACTGATAACATGTTTTGACTTAAGTTCATGCTACAAGGGAGTAATTTGTAGCATAAAATTTTCTAAAAGGTAAGATATCATAGATTTGAAAGCATATAGATGAATTAAATGCAAGTAACTGTCCTTCTCTATCCATCAAAGCCCTTTTTTTATAACATTACCAATAAAATTCTAGCATGTAAGAGCTTGTTTTAAGAAAAGGCAAATCTCTGCAAAGATCTAAACATGCTCAATAGCTGGGATTTTTTTCATTTGAAGCAAGAAGTTTTGTGAATTTTCAGAGGGTGAAACAAAAGTGCACCAACAGCTATTATCTGTATTGAGGCAAATATAAATAAGATAACATATCAGGGAAATCTCTCACATAATAAGATCAAATATTAAAAAGCATCCCAGGAAATAATTTTCATTTCTCCAAGGTAAAATCTGGTTAGCAGCTTATTTCATTGAGTTTCTCTGTTTTGGATGTCTTTTGTAAATCATAATTTATAGAGGGAACTTTCATTTACCTTTGTATAAAAAGCAGCATAAGGTACTTAAAGTAGGAACATTTTTAGATTTAAATTCGCTGGTACATTTTAGATTATGTATTTTCATTTTACAAATCACCTAGGATAAAAATGATCTTATGAAAGATTCAAATAAACAAAGCTGTATAATCTTATTTTTCATATCAAATCAATAATTTAGTCAAAAATATATTTTATTGATTAGATTTATGCTTAGTGTTATGTGTGAAATGTGTATTTGTTACTCTACTTTTTTGTGAGGAGTTTGATGCTCCAAATTCAGGGAAAACTGAGTTCTGCTATAATTCAATAGAAATGAGTGACACCATACATGAAAACAGAATTTAGAGTTAAACAGGCCTATTCTTAATTTTCTTCCTTCTTGTAGGGAACTGGTATCTGTCCTCACCAGTCTACTCTTTCTCATTTGTCTCCAGATGGATCTGTGATTGACAGAAGTTCTTCCTGCACTAAAGTCACATAGGAGAGTCGGGGCCTCTGAGCAGTTCCCATTGCCTCTGAAAGTGGGCATGTCTCGTGGCCAAAGTTCAACAAGCTTACACATCTGTGCAATTTTTAGAAATCTTCTTGAATAGTTTAGTATCTTTCTGGAGAAGGCTTGTAATGATGTGGATGATGATGCTTAAGATGAGATCTGTGCGCTGAAGAGGGTGGAAGCTCCGGTGTCCAGAACGTCTTGATGGTGGCTGGCCCCTCCCCTCCAGAGGTCAGCACTTGCACTTCCAGTCGGTAAAGAGTGGATGGCCTCAGATTGGGCACTGTTAGGACATAGTGATCGGAAGGCAGGGTCTGGGACTGTGAAATAATGCTGTTGGGTAGGCTGTTCTGTCTGCTCTCAGTGAACAAGTCACCTGAAACCCAGTCATGGGCTGATAGAGATTGGCCTTGGCCATCTTCCAAGAAAAACGGCCAGTGATGTTCACGTCCTGGATGATGAATGAAGCAGAAAAGTTCTCAGGCTTAGCTAGCACCTTAGAAAGAACATGACCTGCTTCTCCAGGGCAGCCGACAGGCTTATGGCTCTTCCCCTTAAGAGCAGAGCATGGCAGAGTAGTGAAGAAAGTGGTTTCTGCCTTGGAGTGAGCTTTTGGCCGTATTGGTTGGACAGTCACCTTATACTTGCAGGAAAATGACAGATCTTGAAGAATTATAAAATTTTCTTGGGTCATGCCAGATGATGCCTCTGATCCGGTTGTTCTGTTGTGGGCACATGCTTCAGGAAACCACCGCACATGATATCGGTTGACAATGGGATCTTCTGTCTTCTTCCAGTAGACTTTGACTTGCAGTTGGCCATCCTGATAGAAGGGAGCTCCAACTTCCAGTGGGCGAGTGGGTCGTCATCTTTGAAAAGGGGGCTGTGTTTGCATTCCACCTTTTCTAGTTTTCACAAGCTGTTCTTTGTTGTTGGCTGCATGTGTGGATGTGAAGTGAAGGGACACCTTTGCACTCTTCAGCCATGTCTGTCCCTAGTACGTTATGGCCTGCAATTCCACAACGTAGTCACAGTCTGGTTGAAGTTTCTCCAGGATCACAGAATTTTGAAACCCATCTGTAGTCTTTCTCCATTTCTTCTTCGTTGGGACAAGAGACTTACTGCTGACCATCCAGCTCCAAAAGAACTTGTAGTGATGCACAGGGATGTCCGGCTCCTAGGGGAGATCCCAAACTATACTGGCAGTTACACTTCCATCACTGTTGATGGTGGAGTTGGTCAGCCGGAGGTTAGTTGATGCTGGTGGGGCAGATGGATCTTTGGAAGAACGGAAGTGTTTGCTGGGGGCAGTGAAGCCTCGAGTTCCGTGTACATTCACAGCTGCCACTCCAAACTGGTACCATCGGCTGGGTCTTATGTCAGTCAGTTGAACTCGCTCGTCTGTGGTCTGGGCCACAGTCTGCCAATGAGTGGCATCGTCTTCGCTAGGATATATTCCATAATTCCATCTTCTTTGTACCACATAGATCACAGGCTCAATAGAAATACTGAATTTCGAGGACCACTTAACCTCCAGGTGTCCAGACTGCAGTTCTGTAAATCGTAACTCTTTTCTGGGCTTCAGGGGGACACCTTTGTACAGAGTCTTGGGTACTTGGCAGGTGTGTCCACACCCATGCGAGCAACATTTCTTCACCCCAGAGCACTCATTGTCAACTTCACAGCTTTCAACGCAGGCGGCCGCAAATCCACTGGCTTTCTCCAGAGCCGGACAGTTCCCCTGCTTCACCAACAGGATGTATTTGAGGAACTCACAGCTGGTCAAGCATTCGTAGCTCTTCTTGGGGAAGAGAGGCTCACAGAAGCTTTGGCACTGGTGTTTCATCAGGTCCCTTGATTCCTTGCAGGGCTCCAGGCACTTAGAACTTTGCTTGTGATTCTGGCACCAAACCAGGGAACCATTGTTCTGGAAGCGCTGGAAGAAGGCGGAGACGCGAGTGATCTGCAGGCTCAGGCACCTGGAGGGACAGCGGGCGCGCTGGACGCTCCCGGCAGACAGCGACTCGTCCAGCCGCCTCGCAGCAGCCGCGCCGGGGCCGGCCGCTAGGCAGCCCCCGGAGGCCACCAGCCAGAGGCAGAGGGTCAGGACCACGCCACGCACCCCAGGCACCATGGCTGAGGGTCGGGTGCGAGGGTGCCGGGCGCGGGCGAGGCTACCAGCTCCGCGCCGGGGCTGAACTGCCGTAAATATCTTTCTTAACACTGCTTTAGCTGTATCCCAGAGATTCTGATATGCTTTATCTTTTTTTTTTTTTGTCATTAGTTTCAAAGAATTTCTTGATTTATGTCTTAACTTTATACTTCGCCCAAAAGTCATTCAGAAGTACGTTGTTTAGTTGCTATGTAATTGTATGGTTATTAATAATTTTCTTAATATTGATTTCTATTTTTATTTTGCTGTGGCTCTCAAGTGTGTTTGGTATAATTTTGTTTTTTTAATATATAAAAGAGTGTCTTATGGCTGATTGTGTGGTCAATTTGAGTATGTATTATATACAGATAAGAAGAATATATATTCTGTTGTTTTGGATGGAGAGTTCTGTAGATGCATGTCAGGCCCATTTGGTCAAGTGTTGGTTCAAGTCCTGAATATCTTTTTAGTTTTCTGCCCCAATGATAAGTCTAATGTGGTCAATGTGGTGTTGAAGATTCCCACTATTCTTGTGTGATTATCTAAGTCTCCTCGAAGGTCTCTGGAAACTTGTTGTAAAAATCTGGATGCTTCTGTGTTTGGTGCATATGTATTTAGAATAATCAGTTCTTGTTGCTGAATTGAACCAATTATGTAATGCCCATCTTTGTCTTTTCTGAGGTTGGTTGGTTGAAAGCCTGTTTTATCTGAAATTACAATAACAACCCACTTTTTTTCTGTTTTCCATTTGCTTGATAGATTTTTCTGTATTCCTTGACTTTAGTCTTTGTTGTCATTGTCTATGAGATGGGTCTTTTGAAGGCAGCATGATGTTTGGTCTAGCTTTTTTATCCAATCTGCCATTCTGGGAGATTTAATTGGGGCATGTAGTCCATTTATATTCAAGGTTTATATTGATGTGTGCAAATCTGACTTTGTCATTGTGTTGTCTGCTGGTTATTATTCAGACTTGATTGTGTGGTTGCTTAATAGTGGCAGTGGTCTATGTACTTAAGTGTATTTTTGTGGTGACCAGAAATGGTCTTTTCTTTCCATATTTATTACTCTCTTAATGACATTTTTTTTTTTTTTTTTTTTTGAGACACAGTCTTGCTCTGTCGCCAGGCGCCAGGCTGGAGTGCAGTGGCACGATCTTGGCTCACTGCAATCTCTGCCTCCTGAGTTCAAGCAATTCTCCTGCCTCAGCCTCCCAAGTAGCTGGGACTACAGGTGCACACCACCACACCCAGCTAATTTTTGTATTTTTAGTAGAGACAGGGTTTCACCATGTTGGCCAGGATGGTCTCTATCTCTTGACCTCATGATCCACCTGCCTCAGCCTCCCAAAGTGCTGGGATTACAGGCATGAGCCAGCTCACCCAGCCTTAATGACCTCTTATAAGGCAGACTTGATGGTAACCAATTTTGTTGGCACTTACTTGTCTAAAAATTATCTTATTTCTCCTTTTCTTATAAAGCTTAGGTCGACTGGGTATAATATTCTTGATTGAAATTTATTTTCTTCCCTATTTTTTATGGGACAGGGTCTCACTCTATCACCTAGGCTCGAGTGCAGTGAAGTGATGAAGGCTTACTGCAGGCTTAACCTCCTTGGCTCAGGGGATGTTCCCGCCTCAGTCTCCTAGTAGCTGGATCTGCAGCTGCACACTACAGCACCTGGCTAATTTTTGTAATTTTTTTTTTTTTTTTTTTTTTTTTTTAGTGATGGGATTTTGCCATGTTGCTCAGGCTGGTCTCAAACTCCTGAGCTCAAGCAATCTACCTGCCTTGATCTCCCAAATTGCCAGAAATACAGTCAGGAGCCACTGAATGTGACTCTCTCTCTCTCTCTCTTTTTTATTGTTGTATATAGGCTTCCAATGTCTCCTGGCTTGTAAGGTTTCTGATGAAAATTTCACTGTCTGCCTGGTAGTGTTTCCTTTGTAGGTGACCTGTGCCTTCTCCCTAGTTGCCTTTAACATCTTTTCCTTCATTTTGACATTAGAGAATCTAATAATTATGTCTCTTGTGGATGTTCATCTTGCATAGTATATCACAAAACTCCATGAATAAGTTGAATTTGAATGTCGTCCTCTCTAGTGAGGTTGGAAAATTTTTTATAGATGATATTCTCAAATATGCTTTCCAAGTTGTTTGTGTTGTTTCCCTCTCTTTCAGGGATGCCAGTGAATCAGAGCTTTTGTTTCTTTACAAAATTCCATATTTATCAGACATTTTGTTTATTTTTCTTTTTTGTTTTTTCTCATTTTTTATCTGGCTGAGTTATTTTAGAGAACCAGCTTTGAGCTTTGAAATTCTTTTCTCAGCTTTGTCAATTCTGCTGTGAATATTTGTGATTGTATGCTTGCTTGTACGTGTCAGCAGCTGTGGCAGCATAGTGGGGTTCATGTGTATCACCTGGGTAGGGTACTGATAGAAGCAAGGCTGTGGAGTTCCTGCTTGTGCTCATGCTAAAGGCAGGGTCCAGACTGATGCTGAGTTGCTGGTGTCCATGCTCATACTCATGCAGGTGATGGTGGGAGTGTAGTGGCAGGCACAAGGCTTCCAGCCTTCATGTGCATGTTCATAGTAGTAGCAGTGCTGGCTCAGGGGGCAGGGTTGCTGGCATCCACACACTCATTTACACTGGTGGCAGTAGCAGCATAGGTGGCAGGGGAAAGGCAGATTGCACTCTTGACATCAGCAGTGGTGTGAGGAAGGCTGCAGGGTGGAGAGGGTGTGGGTGGGCAGGTTTATGTTGGTGCTAGTTGCTCAGCTGAAGATCTCTGATGGTCAGGCACAGGAAGCTCTAATGCCTCCAGGAGGAAGCACTCTTGTTGACCATTCGTGGCTGCACTACCAGTGAGCACAGCCAGGCTTGGACCTTAGGAAAGACAAGTAGACAGAGAAACACTCAGATTGCACTGGCCCCATCTCTTATGAAAGACCACCCTGCTCTATTAGGTCCAACAGTCACCCTGTGGCTGAAGTCATGGTGAGAGTGAGTTACTCCTTTTCTGTTCAATTCATCCATTCTCAAAGAGTCACTGGGGGCCAGGACAAGTACCAGAATTCAGTAGCCCCATTGAGAGTTTCCATCTTCCTCCCTCTCGGCCAAGTATCTGCATCTCCCTCATGTTCAGTTTCAGTGCCTTCCCTCTGAAGATCTGCTCAGAGTGTGCCGTTCTTTCCAGTGTCCCCATCTCTCGGTGGCAGAAGTTTCTCTTGACTGTCTAGTCAGCCATCTTGGCTTTTATGTCATAGCTGGGTTCTGATGTCAACTTGGAACCAGGAGAAACTAAATAATATCCTTTGCATGTTAATATCACACTCCAGTATTAGTAAAAAATTTGTTTTGGTAGAAACTAAAAATGTCCTATTATTTATTAACTGTATATCTGTATAATCTTAATAATATACTGAATACATGACAAAATAAACATCAAAACCAGATAGTTCAAACAACATGATAAAATAACAGATAATAATTTCAGCATTTTGTTGTCTCACCACAAACAGAAATTGAGCCTACCCTCACTGATTCATGCTTCATATTTTATAAATGATGATTACATGCTGTAAAAAATCTAGATTTTCTGGATTATCATTTTTGTATGTCTTCAATGAGTCTTTTGAGGGAATCAGTGCTGGGTCTGGACAGGAAGAAATCTTAGTTCGTGTGAATAAAGGTGAACAAATAAAATGTGTTTAATTTATCTGTATCTTTGGACATTTACCTCAATTTCCTCAGCTAAACAACTGACTTGTTTTCTTCAACATACCAAAATACGCATTTTATATAGCAAAAGGCCATTTTCATGGTGGGGGACCTTGTGAAAAAAAGGAACAGAGACAGGGAGGATGCTTGGGGCTAAAAGATGAGGGTAGTAATCTGGTCTTCTCTAAAAACTGCCTCAAACATAGCACCTTAAACAACAAATACTTAACTCACAATTTGTTGGAACCAGAATAGGGTCACAGCGTGGTTGGGTGCCTCTGACTCAAGTCTTTCAGGCAGCTGAAGCTGAACTGTGGGAGAAGTTGTTTTCAAGCTCATTCATGTGGCTGTTGGCAAAATTCAGTGTAGACTGAGAACCTGCTTTTCTCTTTTGTCACTCTTTCAGTTCTCTGCCACATGGACCCATACACAGAGCAATCCATACCATCAACATTGCAGCTTGTTTCCTGAGAGTAAGGAATACAATGGAGAGACCCAGAGAGAGACAGAGACAGAAACAGAGACTGTTGGAGCAAACACGAGAGTGAGTAAAAGGAAAATGACAACATTTTCATATAGAGTCCTGGGAGTTGTGATAGACTGATAGTCTATTTTCTTTGAAATTTATGTGTTGAAATTATAATCCTTAATGTAAGATGGTAGGAGGTAATTAGATCCTGGGGATGAAGTCCTCATGAATAAGTATAAGGCTTTAAAAAAGGAATCTCAGAGAGGTTTCTCTTGTTTTCTCTACCAGGTGAGGATACAACCTCAAGTTTGCAATCGGCAAGTCAGAAGAGTTCTCACCAAAGGCTGACCATGCTAACATCCTGGTATTCAACTTCCAGACTCTGCCTCTATGAGAAATAAAATTTCATTGCTTATCAGTCATACAGTCTATTGTTCTTTGCTATGGGAGCTGGAAGCTTGAGGTGTTATCCTACCATTTTTGTTATATTCTGTTGGTCTGAAGTGAGTCACTAACCTCTTCATGCTGTGAGCTTTTATGTGGCTGCTCACTCTATACATCAAGGTGAGGCACATGGCTCATGCCTGTAATCTTATCACTTTGGGAGGCTAAGACATGTGGATCATTTGAGGTCAGGAGTTCCAGACCAGCCTGGACAACATGGTGAAACCCCGTCTCTACTAAAAGTACAAAAATTAGCCAGGTGTGGTGGTGAGCACCTGTAGTCCCAGCTACTTGGGAGACTGAGGCAAGAGAATCACTTGAACCCAGGAGGTGAAGGTTGAGGTGAGCTGAGATTGCACCACTCCAGCCTGGCTGACAGAGCGAGACTCCATCAAAAAATAATAAAAAACAAAAGTACTCACACACTCGGTTCAGTTTCTTCAAGAAACTGAAGAAGCTGCAGCTGGAGAGGCAGTTCCAGGCCTTGGAGGGGAAATGCCCACTGTCCCCAAGTGCCACTTGGCACTGCAGCCTGGTTCTGCCATGTGGGTGGGGTGCAACCTGCCCTCCCCACCCTCTTCTCCTCTGGTTGTGTGAAGGTTCGGGTGGCCTGATCTCTGGGCTACCCAGAAGAGTGCAGGGGCAGGGAGGTGGAAGGGAGGAGGACATCTCAAGAAGCCATGCTCCAGCACTGGCACAGAGGAGGTGATCATCTGGTTCTGCTTGATGGGGAGAGGTCAAACCCATGGCACCTGTCTTCTGAGAGGGCCTCCCATTCAAGTTTTATGCGGTCTCCACTGCTCTCCTTTTCTGAGGAAAAAAAAGAGTGTGGCTTTGGTTACAGGGATGTGTCCAGTGATGTGGAAATCCCTCTTTGAGGGACAGTCCTAGGATCAGATTCCACACACCCTGTGCAACCTGCCAGCCAGTGGACAAGCACACGTATGCACAGTACGCAGATTTGTGGCTCCCTTTGCAAACCTGCTGAGATTCAGCGAGATCTAGACAGATCTTTTTCCCACACTGGTTCCTTGAATCTTCAGCATCCTAGGGCATCTCCACTGCTGTTCAGAAGGCCCCTGACAGCCTCAGTGGGAGAGTTCAGGATCCTGGGGTTCTCTCTGTTGAAACCCCATCTCACGATGCCCTGTCTTCAGGGATTCTGCCCAGCCCTTCCCGCATTACCAGGAAAATTTGCTCCACCAGACACATCTAGTCCCCGTGTGCTTTGTTTCAATGTTGAGAGAAAGAGCATGCGTTTCATTCTCTTTTGTTTTTTTTTTTTTTTTCTAACTTGACTTATAACTTACTTACTGACTGCCAAAGATTTCTGCACTCCCACACAGCAGGTCAATCCCTTTCTCCAATACTTTCCCACTCCCCTTTCCATTATTCGTGACCCCAGGGAAATTGGGAAAATCCCACGCAAGTGGAACTCCACAGATAACAGTGCTGTGGTGGTGGGGGAAGGTTGGGAGGTAGAATGGCGATGCCCACTGGGATTCTATAGAAATTCTATAGAGGATAGACATCTCAAGGTTTAGACACATTTACAGGAAAAAATTCCTCTGTAATGTACAGTGCAGAAGTTAAGGTTCCTAACAGCCTTGAGGCTTTAAGTTCTTCTTGCTGAATGTGGCAATGTTTGCTGATATCTGGGAAGGGTACAGGGGCAGGAGGCGGAGGGGATGGAGAGCACCATCAGGAGTTCTGCTCCATGCTGGGAGCGGAGGAAAGACGTGGCCATCTGGTTCTGCTTAAAGGGGAGAGGCCAAACCCCATGACACCCTGTCTGTTGAGGATGGCTGCCATTCCAGTGCTGTTCCATTTCCAACGATCTCCAGTTCCAAGACTGAGGAGATGGGGCTGCAGTAGATGGTCATGGCCAGAGGGGTTCTACCTGCAGCTGGACCTGACAACCCTCGGACCAGCACATGCAGAGACTCTGCAGCCGCCTTACCAGTGGAATCGCCTGTGCACAATACACAGACCTCTGGCCCATCTGCTGGCCACCCACTGGCCTCCCACTTTTGATGACTGCAAACCCTGGGGCTGGTCCAGTCGCCTTCACAGGGATGCTGAGATTCAGTGCAATATGGGAGGATCTTTGTATCAGACAGACTGTTTGAGCCTTCAGGGTCAATTGCCATTTTCCCTGGCCCCAAGAAGGCTCCATTAGCCTCAGTGGGTGAGGCTCGGGCCCTGTGGAAGCCCCACCTCTTCTGCCTTTAGTCACTAGGGCTTTGGTTCAGTCATTCTTGTTTTCCCAAGGGAACCTCTGCTCAGCCAGGCTTCTAGATCCCATGCGTTTCTGTTTTTGGTGCTCGAAGAAACAGCACTTTCCACTGTATTTTTCTTATTCTAACTTGAATCCTAGGACTCATTTATTGTCAAAAAGTCATAGCTGAAAAAGAGTGTTTTCCATCCACCCAGTAGACCTTACCCCTTGCTGCAATAACTTTGGATATCACCATTTCATTAAATATTTAAGACATTAAGGGAACTGATGGAAGCCAGCACAAGTGGGATTCAACTGATATGAGTGTTGCGGGGAGCAGAGTGGCGATGCTGCTGGGAATTCACAGGCATTCTATAGAAGACAGACATTTCAAGCTTGCTTTGGACTAGTGTGCAGGGAGAAATCACTGGCAGGATATCGAAGTTACAATCTCTAACAGCCCTGAGTTTTCACATCTCTCTTACTGAATCTGGCAATGTTTGCTGATGTCCAAATTGCCATGATAGTCATACATAAATAGAATGATTTATGACATAGATTTTATTTTTAAAACTGTCCAATTTGGCTGGGTTGGTGCGTGGGATGGAGCAGACAGCCCACACGCTGGTTTAGTAGGGAGACACTGGGTGTCCACTCGCCGCAGCCTCCTGGATATTGGCACCGGCCGCCCAGTGCCCTGCAGACCACGGTTGCTGTGCTGTGACTACAGCTCCCACTGGGTGCCTGACTGTGTGGAGTGCCGGGGTTCTGTTTTGTTCCTTCTGGAGGAGGCATACAACTTTTCTACCCACTTCTATGATTTTCTGCCAGACATGGGTAGCACTCAATATCTGCTCAGAACCCTGTCCCTGTGGAGCCCCATTGTGATGACAAGGAGGATGGCAAAAGGGGGCAGGGTCTGGGAGGTGAAGAGGAGCAGGAGGAGGTGACCTGCTGGAAGGGGAGGCCCATTGAGACCACCACCTGGGGCCACTGGCAGAGGTGGACCCTGGGCTGGCTTCTGCCTGTGGAAAGCCGTCGGCCGTACCAGATGTCCCTGCCATTTTGACCCTCAGCTGGACTGGTGGAGGATGGGCAGGATTTGAAAACCTTCAGAAAGAAATGATGCCCTGGGTACACAAGAAACAGAAAAAATGGCAGCTGGAGAAACTGTTCCAGGTCGTGGAATGGAGCTACTTGGCCAGCACTGAGTGCTCACTAGACCACAATCCAGGTCCTTTGTGCCAGTGGGAGCGCTGTCTGCTCCCCAGCCCTGCACTTCTGGCTCACGCCTTTTCTGTCTGTGCAAAAGCCTCAATTGCCTAATCTCCAGCCTGCCTGGAAAGAGTGCAGGGGGTAAGGAAGCAAGGAAGAGGAGGTGACCATCAGAAGCCTGGCTTCAGTGCTGGATTTGGAGAGAAGAAAGGAGAGAGGTGAGCATCTGATTCCACCTGGAGGGGGGTGGCCAAACCACATGGCACCCTGTATTTTTAGCCCTGTTGCCAGCCTCCCGCCCATTCAAATCCTAGTCCATCTCCAACAGTTTCTGCTTCTGATGACAGAGGAGTTGGGACTCTGTTAGATGAGCATGGCCAGAGATGACTGAATCCCTGCCTTAGAGAAGGAGAGTGACAGCCGTAAGCCCACCGCAACTGTAGGCTCTCAGCACTCTGCCTGCTGGTGGAGTCATGCATACGCTATAGATCACCATTCTTTTTGGTTTTTTTTGACTTTTATAGAACGTGTTTATTAGTAAATTTTTTAATTGCATTTTAGGTTTTGGGATACATGTGAAGAACATGTAAGATTGTTGCATAGGTACACACATGGCAGTGTGATTTGCTGCCTTCCTCCCTATCACCTATATCTGGCATTTCTCCCTATGCTATCTCTCCCCAACTCCCCACTCCCCACTGTCCCTCCCCTATTTCCCCCCTACAGACCCCAGTGTGTGATGCTTCCCTCCCTGTGTCCATATGGTCTCATTGTTTGACACGCACCTATGAGTGAGAAAATGTGGTATTTGATTTTCTGTTCTTGTGTCAGTTTGTTGAGCATGATGGTTTCCAGGTTCATCCATGTCCCTACAAAGGACACGAACTCATCATTTTTGATGGCTGTAAAGTATTTCATGGTGTATAGGTGCCACATTTTCCCTGCCCAGTCTATCATCGATGGGCATTTGGGTTGGTTCCAGGTCTTTGCTATTGTAAACTGTGCTGCAGTGAACATTCATGTGCATGTGTCCTTACAGTAGAACAATTTATAACCCTTTGGATATACACCCAGTAATGGGATTGCTGGGTCAAATGGAATTTCTATTTCTAGGTCCTTGAGGAATCACCACACTGGCTTCCACAATGGTTGAACTAATTTACACTCCCACCAACAGTGTAAAAGTGTTCCTATTTCTCCACATCCTCTCCAGCATCTGTTGTCTCCAGAATTTTTAGTGATGGCCATTTTAACTGGCATGAGATGGTATCTGAATGCAGTTTTGATTTGCATTTCTCTAATGATCAGTGCTGATGAGCATTTTTTCATATGTTTGTTGTCCTCATGTATGTCTTCTTTTGTAAAGTGTCTGTTCATATCATTTTCCCACTTTTGAATGGGCTTTGTTGTCTTTTCTTGTAAATCTGTTTTAGTTCTTTGTAGATTCTGGATATCAGCCCTTTGTCAGATGGGTAGATTGCACAAATTTTTTCCCATTCTGTTGGTTGCCAATTCACTCTAATGACTGTCTCTTTTGCTGTGCAGAAGCTGTGGAGTTTGATTAGGTCCCATTTGTCTATTTTGGCTTTTGTTGCCAATGCTTTTGGTGTTTTGGTCATGAAGTCCTTGCCTATGCCTATGTCCTGAATGGTTTTGCCTAGATTTTCTTCTAGGTATTTTATGGTGTTAGGTCTTATGTTTAAGTCTTTAATCCATCTGGAGTTAATTTTAGTGTAAGGTGTCAGGAAGGGGTCCAGTTTCTGCTTTCTGCACATGGCTAGCCAGTTTTCCCAACACCATTTATTAAACAGGGAATCCTTTCCCCATTGCCTGTTTTTGTCATGTTTGTCAAAGATCAGATGGTTGTAGATGTGTGGTGTTGCCAGCAAAGCCTGTGTTCTGTTCCATTGGTCTATATCTCTGTTTTGATACCAGTACCATGCTGTTTTGATTACTGTAGCCTTCTAGTATAGTTTGAAGTCCAGTAGTGTGATTCCATTAACTTTGCTCTTTTTGCTTAGAATTGAATTGGCTACGCAGACTCTCTTTTGGTTCCATATGAAGTTTAACGTGGTTTTTTCCAGTTCTGTGAAGAAGGTCATTGGTAGCTTGATAGGGATAGCATTGAATCTGTAAATTACTTTGGGCAGTATGGCCATTTTCACGATATTGATTCTTCCTAACCATGAGCATGGAATGTTTCTCCCTCTTTTGTGTCCTGTCTTATTTCATTGAGCAGTGGTTTGTAGTTTTCCTTGAAGAGGTCCTTTACATCCCTTGTTAGTTGTATTCCCAGGTATTTTATTCTCTTTGTAGCAATTGTGAATGGCAGTTTGTTCTTGATTTGGCTCTCTTTAAGTCTGTTGTTGGTGTATAGGAATGTGTGTGATTTTTGCACATTGATTTTGTATCCTGGGACTGCTGAAGTTGCTTATCAGTTTCAGGAGATTCTGGGCAGAGACGATGGAGTCTTCTAGATATACAATCATGTCATCTGCAAATAGAGACATTTTGAATTCCTTCTTTCCCATTTGAATACACTTTATTTCTTTTTCTTGCCTGGTTGCTCTGGCTAGAACTTCTAATACTATATTGAATAGTAGTGGTGAGAGAGGGCATCTTTGTCTAGTGCCAGATTTCAAATGGAATTTTTCCAGTTTTTGCCCATTCAGTATGATATTGGCTATTGATTTGTCATAAATAGCTTTTATTATTTTGAGATACATTCCATCAATACCTATTTTATTGAGGGTTTTTAGCATGAAGCGCTCTTGAATTTTGTCAAAGACCTTCTCTGCATCTATTGAGATAATCATGTGGTTTCTGTCTTTGGTTCTCTTTATGTGGTGATTTACGTTTATAGACTTGTGTATGTTGAACCAGCCTTGCATCTCTGGGATGAAGCCCACTTGATCATGGTGGATAAGCTTTTTGATGTGCTGTTGCAATCAGTTTGACAGTATTTTATTGAAGATTTTTGCATCTATGTTCATCTTGGATATTGGCCTGAAGTTTTCTTTTCTTGCTGAGTCTCTGCCGGGTTTTGCTTTCAGGATGATATTGGTCTCATAAAATGATTTGGGAAGGATTCTCTCTTTTTGGATTGTTTGGAATAATTTCAGAAGGAATGCTACCAGCTCCTCTCTGTATGTCTGGTAGAATTCCACTGTCAACCCATCTGGACCTGGGCTTTTTTTGGGTGGTATGCTATTAATTGCTGCCTCAGCTTCTGCCCTTGTTATTGGTCTATTCAGGTTTTGACTTCTTCCTGGTTTAGGCTTGAGAGGATGCAAGTGTCCAGGAATTTTTCCATTTCTTCTAGGTTTACTAGTTTACGTGCATAGAGTTTTTTGTAATAATCTCTGATGATAGTTTGTATTTCTGTGGAATCTGTGGTGATATCCCCTTTATCATGTTTTATTGCATCTATTTGATTATACTCCCTTTTCTTTTTTATTAATCTGGCTAGTGATCTATTTTGTTGGTCTTTTCGAAAAACCAGCTCCTGGATTTATTGATTTTTTGAAGGGTTTTTTGTGTCTCTATCTCCTTCAGTTCTGCTCTGATCTTAGTTATTTCTTGTCTTCTGCTAGATTTTGAGTTTTTTGGATGTTACTCCTGTAACTCTTTCAATTTTGACAATAGGGTGTCGATTTTCAATCTTTCTTTGTTTCTCATGTGGGCAATTATTGCTACATATTTTCCTCTAGACACTGCTTTAAATGTGTCCCAGAGATTCTGGTATGTTATGTCTTCATTCTCCTTGGTTTAGAAGAACATCTTTATTTCTGCCTTCATTTCATTGTTTATCCAGTCAACATTCAAGAGCCAGTTGTTCAATTTCCATGAAGCTGTGCGGTTCTCAGTTACTTTCTGAATTCTGAGTTTTAACTTGATTACACTGTGGTCTGAGAGACTGTTTGTTATCATTTCTGTTCTTTTGCATTTGCTGAGGAGTGACTTACTTCCAATTATGTGGTCAATTTTAGAGTAGGTGTGATGTGGTGCTGAGAAGAATGTATATTCTGTGGATTTGGGGTGGAGAGTTCTTTAAATGTCTATTAGGTTTGCTTGGTCCAGGTTTGAATTCAAGTACTGGATATCCTTGTCAATTTTCTGTCTCTTTGATCTATCTAATATTGACAATGGTGTGTTAAAGTCTCCCGCTATTATTGTGTGAGAGTGTAAGACTCTTTGTAAGTCATTAAGAAGTTGCTTTATGCTTCCGGGTGCTCCTATATTGGGTGCATATATATTTAGGATCATTAGCTCTTCTTGTTGCATTGATCCTTTTACCATTATGTAATGCCCTTCTTTGTCTCTTTTTATCTTTGTTGTTTTAAAGCCTATTTTATCAGAGATGAGAATTGCAACTCCTGCTTTTTTTGCTCTCCAATGCGTGGTAAATCTTCCTCCATCCGTTTGTTATGAGCCTTTGTGAATCCTTCATGTGAGATGGGTTTCCTGGATACAGCACACTGATGGGTTTTGGCTTTTCATCCAATTTGCCTGTCTGTGTCTTTTGACTGGGGCATTTATCCCATTTACATTTAGAGTTAATATTGTTCTGTGTGAATTTGATCCTGCCATTTTGATGTTGGCTGACGGTTTTGCTCATTACTTGATGCTTTTTCTTCACTGTGTCAATACTCTTTATCATTTGGTATGTTTTTGGAGTGGCTGGTACTTGTTGTTCCTTTCTATGTTTAGTGTTGTTCCTTTCTATGTTTAGTGCTTCTTTCAGGAGCTCTTGTAAAGCAGGCCTGTTGGTGATGAAATCTCTGAATATTTGCTTGTTCACAAAGAAGTTTATTTCTCCTTCACTTATGAAGCTTAGTTTGACTGGTTATGAAATTCTGGGTTGAAAGTTCTTTTCTTTAAGGATGTTGAATATTGGTCCTCCACTCTCTTCTGGCCTGTAGGGTTTTTGCTGAGAGATGTGCTGTGAATCTGATGGGCTTCCCTTTGTGGGTAATCCGACCTTTCTCTCTGGCTTCCCTTAGCATTTTCTCCTTCATTTCAACTCTGGTGAATCTGATGATTATGTGCCTTGGGGTTGCTATTCTTGAGGAATATCTTTGTGGTGTTCTCTGTATTTCCTGGACGTGCATATTGGCCTGCCTTGCTAGGTTGGGGAAGTTTTCCTGGATAATATCCTGGAGAGTATTTTCCAGCTTGGATTCATTCTCTCCATCACATTCAGGTACACCTATCAAACGTAGATTAGGTCTTTTCACATAGTCCAATATTTCTTGGAGATTTTGTTCATTCCTTTTTACCCTTTTTTCTCTAATCTTGCCTTCTCTTTTTATTTCATTGAGTTGATCTTCGACCTCTGATATCCTTTCTTCTGCTTGGTCAATTCGGCTGTTGAAACTTGTGCATGCTTCACAATGTTTTCGTGTTGTGTTTTTCAGCTCCATCACTTCACTTATATTCCTTTCTAAGTTGTTTATTCTCATTAACATTTCATCAAATGTTTTTTCAAGGTTCTTAGTTTCTTTGCATTGGGTTAGGACATGTTCTTTTAGCTCACAGAAATTTCTTATTACTCACCTTCTGAAGCCTGTTTCTGTCAATTCATCATACTCATTCTCCATCCAGCCTTGTTCCCTTGCTGGTGAGGAGTTGTGATCCCTTGTAGGCAAAGAGGCGTTCTGGTTTCAGGTGTTCTCATTCTTTTTGTGCTGCTTTCTTTCCATCTTTGTGGATTTATCTACCTGTCATCTTTGCAGTTGTTGACTTTCAGATTGGGTCTCTGAGTGGACATCCAGTTTGTTGATGATGAAGTTATTTCTTTCTGTTTCTTAGTTTTCCTTCTAACATTCAGTCCTTGCTGCTGTAGGACTGCTGGGGTCCCCTCCAGGCCCTGCTTACCTGGGGATCACCTGCAGCAGCTGCAGAACAGTAAGGGTTGCTGCGAGTTTCTTCTTCTGCTATCTTTGTCCCAGAAGGATACCTGCCAGATGTCAGTCTGAGCTCTCCTTTATTAGATGACTCTTTGGATATATGGGGATCAGGGAGCTACTTGAGTAGACACTCTGTCCTTTATAGGAGCTCAAGTGCTGAGCTGTGAGCTCCATTGTTCATTCAGAGCTGCTGGGCAGGTACATTTAAGTCTGCTGCAGCAGAACTCATAAATGCCTTTTTTTCACCCTGGTGCTCTGTCCTGGGGAGCTAGGGCTTTATTTATAAGTTTCTGTCATGCTGCTGCCTTTTTTCAGGGTTGCCCTGCCCAGCGAGGAGGCAGCCTAGTCACCGTTCGTCTGCAGAGGTGTTGCTGAGCTGCTGTGGGCTCCGCCCAGCTGCCATGTGAACTTCCCTGTAGTCCTGTTTATACAGATACAGTTAGAACTGCCTCGGCAATGGTGGCCCACCTCTGTAATGGCGGACTCTCTCTGTAATGGCGGGCTGTCTTGACAATGGCGGACTACCTCAGCAATGGCGAACTACCTCCGTAGTGGTGGACTGCCTCAGTAATGGTGGACGCCCCTCCCCCACAGAGCTGGACCATCCCAGGTTCAGCTGTGCTTGCTGTGAAACTCTCAATCCAGAGCATTTCAGATTGCTGTTTTTTTTGTGGTGGTGGGACCACCTGAGGCTGATCATCTGGCTCCCTGTCTCAGACCTCTCTTTTTTTTTTTTTTCAGTTGAACTGGCGACTCTGTCTCCCAGGTGTTCCAGTTACCTGTTGAAAAGGCATCAGGATCTGTGTGATTTCACATGCGGTGACCCACTGCGCCTGCTCAAACAGCCATGCTGAGATTCATGGTGCTTTTTTGCCTGGGAATCTCCTGGCCTGGCTCCCTCTTTCAGTCCCCTTTTTTTATCAGTTGAATGAGTGATTCTGTCTCCCAGGAGCTCCAGTCATCAGCTAAAATAGTGCCTGGGTCCGTGTATTTTGTGCGGATACCTGCCACGCTGGCCAAAACTGCCACGCCGGCCAAAACAGCCACGCTGGTGACCCATGGGGCTCCTCCGCTTGGGAATTTCCTGGTCTGTGGGCAATAAAAATCCATCTCGAAGTGCGGTATCCATTCACCCTCCATGCTTTTGCTGGGAGCTGCAATCCTGAGCTGCTCGTAATAGGCCATCTTAGATCTGTCTCCCTGTAGATCGCCATTCTGTCCACCCTGGGCTGATCATGTGGCTTTCACAGGGCTGAGATTCAGTGCAATCTGTAGAGATCTTTGGCTTGGATGGTCCACTTTAATCTTTCACATCCTGAGCCATCTCAATTGGTCTTCACAAGGTGCCTGCCAGCATCCGTGGCTAACCCTGGACACTGGCATCATTTACCTGGGGGCCTTGTCTCATCCCCCCGTCAATGGTCAGTGCTCCTGCTCAGCCCTTCCCAGTTTACCCAGACAAGCCTTGCTCCACTAGACATGTTTAGATCCTCTGCATTTCTTTTTAGTTTTCAAAACAAACAAATAAATAAATAACAATTTTCATTACGTATATTTTTTCTTACTTGACCTATAACTCATTTATTGTCAAAAGGCCCTGGCTGAACAAAACTTCTGCACACTCACTCAGCAGGCCCCATCCCTACCTTCAATACCTTCCAAAGTCACCCTTTTGTTAAAACTTATAATATCTTCTACAAGAAAAACATGGTATATGCAAGATCAAGAAGGCATACCTCTATGAATCTCCAAGAATCACAGCATTGCTAGGCTTAGGGTGCCCCCTAATGCAGATATAGTTTAGCTCACAACATCCAAGTCTTTTTGAACAATACCTGGAGAGGCTTTCCAAACAGGACAGGTAAACAGAAGCCATACTATAAAAACTACAGTGAAAACCTAACTTTTTAATACCTAGACCCTGATGAATATCTAAAAGCATAAAGACTCTCCAAGAAAACATAACCTCATCAAGCAAACTAAATAAGGCACTAGGGATCAATCCTGCAGGAAGACAAATATGTAATCCTTCAGACAGAGAATTCAAATGAGGTACTTTTAGGAAACTAAAAACAATTCAAGCTTACACAGAAAAGTAATTCAAAATTATATCATAAATATAACAAATACATTGAAACAATTTAAAAGGATTAAGCAGAAATTCTGAACGTGAAGAATACAGTTGACATCCTAAAGACTGAATCAGAGTCTTTTAATGCCAAAATTCATCAAGGAGAACAAAAAAAGAATGAGCTTGAAGACAGCCTATTTGATGATACACTATCAGAGGAAACAAAAATAATAGTGAAAAAAAAGCTTACAGGATCTCAAAAACAACTGCAAAAAACAAATTTAAAAATGTTTGGCCTTACACAGGAGGTAGAAAAATAATGGTAGAAAGTATATCAAAAGAATAAGAGAGGCCGGGTGCGGTGGCTCACGCCTGTAATCCCAGCACTTTGGGAGGTGGAAGCGGGTGGGTCACGAGGTCAAGAGATCGAGACCATCCTGGTCAACATGGTGAAACCCCGTCTCTACTAAAAATACAAAAATTAGCTGGGCATGGTGGCACGTGCCTGTAGTCCCAGCTACTCGGGAGGCTGAGGCAGGAGAATTGCTTGAACTCAGGAGGCGGAGGTTGCGGTGAGCCGAGATCACGCCATTGCACTCCAGCCTGGGTAACAAGAGTGAAACTCCGCCTCAAAAAAAAAAAAAAAAAAAAAAAGAATAAGAGAGAATTTTCCAAGATATGGAAGAATACCTGCTTTTCTGGAGCCTGAATATGGGATGATCAAGGTGACTTGGTGAAGGAATGCTCAAGCGTGTGAAAGTGTAGGATGGAGGGACAAAGGACGCCCGAGAACAGAACCTAGCAGCTCTCCAGATAAGTTGAGCTCTAGGAAGAGCCAGGGTAACTATGGGACAAAGTGAAGGTAAGTATAATGCTTATTTAAGTCTTTTCAGACAACTTTTAAAGAAAGGAGGAGTGAAGGTAAGCACTCCAAATTTAATGCTGTTGTTTAACTTCATTGAACAGTATTGTCTTTGGTTTCTAGAGCAAGAAACTACGGAATTAGAAGAATGGGATAAAATTGGTGAAGAGCTAAAACGGTTGCATAGGAAGGAGAAAAAATACCTGTAACAGTATGGACCATCTGGGCTCTTATAAAAATAGCACTTGA
>PVKV010008815.1:30963-85322 GCA_004027835.1 Alouatta palliata
CCATCCTGGTCAACATGGTGAAACCCCGTCTCTACTAAAAATACAAAAATTAGCTGGGCATGGTGGCACGTGCCTGTAGTCCCAGCTACTCGGGAGGCTGAGGCAGGAGAATTGCTTGAACTCAGGAGGCGGAGGTTGCGGTGAGCCGAGATCGCGCCATTGCCCTCCAGCCTGGGTAACAAGAGCGAAACTCCGTCTCGAAAAAAAAAAAAATAGCACTTGAGCCTTTTCAAACAAATGATGAAGCAGAATCAGACGGAGAGGAGGAAAAGGATAAAAATTCTACACTAGGAATGCAGGAGGATAGGATACGTGAAGAAAATGTAGAAAAGGAAAAGTCTAAATTCAAAAAGCTATGCTTTACCATTCCCTCTGTCTGCAGAGGCTGTATATTGGTCACCCACATCCCCAAGAATTCTCAGACAGCGAAAGTAAAATTGTTCAAAAAATAGCAGCCCCAGTCGTTGTAACCTTGCCACCGGGGGCAGTAAAATACTCAATACAAGAGGCTGTTTAGAAAGCCAGAGCTGAGGGTGACATGGAAGCATGGCAATTCCCTGTAGTAATAATGTAATAACAGTGTTAACGTGGCAAATTGGTAAACCTTTTATTTCAAATTACTAAGGAATTTAAACAGGCCATTAGTATGTTTGTATAAATTTTGTTAAAAAATGTGATTTTTGATCATAGGTTAGTTCATGATTGAGATACTTTAGCAAAATGTGTTCTCACACCTTCTCGATTTTTACAATTTAAAATATGATGATTCGGTGAAACTCAATGCAAGCTAGGATAAATGTGCAAGTGCAGCCACCCATGCCCATAAAGCTTGACCAGTTAATGGGGCTGTCCGGGCTGGAGTCAGCTTATTAACCAGTTAGGCATGGGAGATGAAGCCCTCAACCAACTGCATTTGGTTTGCTTCCGATCCTGGGATCAGATCCAAGTGTCAGAAGAAAAATATCCCTCTTTCAGTGCTGTTCGTCAGGGTCCTAAAGAACCTTACATTTACTTCATAGCCAGATTGCAGGAGGCAGTGGAAAAGGCTATATCTGATAGGTCTGCTCAGGATGTAGTAATTCAGCTGCTGGCTTATGATAACGCTAATGCTGAGTGTCAAATGGCATTACAATCATATAGAGAAAAGGCTAATATTGCTGAATATATAAAAGCCTGTGATGAAATAGGAGGAAATTTACATAAAGCTACTTTATTAGCACAGGCAACGGCAGGTTTACAGATGGGAAAAAGAATGTCTTCATCATCAGAGTCTTGCTTTAATTGTGGTCAAATGAGACATACAAAAAAGGAATGTACAAAGGGAGCAGCTAAAGTGAGAAACGTCATCTCAGTCAAACAAAAGAAGCCTAGTGTATGTCCCCAGTGCGAAAAGGGAAAACATTGGGCAAATCAAAGTTATTTCATGTTTGATAAAGACGGACAGCCTTTGCCGGGAAACAGGAGGAGGGGCCATTCTCAGGCCCCTCAAACAACTGGAACATATCCAGTCCAACCAGTTCCCTTAAAAATGTACAATTGTCCCCCGCCACTGCAGGTAGTGCAGCAGATCTATGCAGAACCACTCCAGTTTCCATTCTTCCAGGAGAACTGTCTGCAAAAGTTCCAACAGGGATAAAAGGACCTCTGCCTCCTGGGACAGTTGATCTTTTATTGGAAAGATCTAGTTTAAATTTACATGGTGTTACTGTGCATGCAAGGGTAATAGATTCTGATCACCAAGGAGAAATTCAATTAGTCATTAGTTTTTCTATCCCTTGGTCTGCTGAACCAGAAGAGAGAATTGCCCAGTTGGTACTATTGCCTTATGTTGAAATAGGAAACAGCAATGGAAAAAGGAAGGGAGGTTCAGAAGCTCCAGTAAGCTGGGAAAAGCTGTTTACTGGATCAATTAGGTGTCTGAGCCAGGACCCATTTGTTCTATCACGATACAAGGAAAGCGGTTTGAAGGATTAGTTGACACTGGAGCTGATGTCTCTATTATTGCTCTGAAATAGTTTCCACAACATTGGCTTAAACAAAGGTGTCCTGTATGGATTGTAGGAGTTGGAACTGCTTCTGAGGTTTTTCAAAGTACTATGATTCTACCTTGTCAGAAACCAGATGATCAAGAAGGTACCACCTAACCCATAATTCCTGATTTGCCTGTTAATTTATGGGAAAGAGACCTGCTTCAGCAATGGGGCACAGACATTTCTATTCTGCTAGCTAAATATAGTGTTTCTAGTCAGCAGATGATGCAAAATATGGTATACATCCCTGGAAAAGGATGGGCAAATGGAATCACAGTAAGTTAAAAAGCTTCTGCACAGCAAAGGAAAAAAGTTAAAAAGTGAAGAGACAATGTACAGAATGGGAGAAAACATTTTCAAATTATCAATCTGGCAAGGGATTAACGACCAGAATTCTTAAGAAGCTCAAACAACTCTATTAAAATATCTAATAATCTGATTAAGAAATTGGCAAGAAATCTGAATAGACATTCCTCAAAAGAAGCCATAAAAATGGTAAACAGGTATATGAAAAGGTGCTCAACATTACTGATCACCAGAGAAATGCAGATCAAAACTATGATGAGATATAATCTCATTCCAGTTTAAATTACCTTTATCCACAAGACAGGCAATAACAAATGTTGGTGAGAATGTGGAGAAAAGGAAACCCTTTTACGCGGTTGGTAGTAATGTAAATTACTACAGCCACTATGGCAAACAGTTTGAAAGTTCCTGGAAAAACTAAAAATAGAGCTACCATAAGATCCTGCAATCTCACATTTGGGTATATATCCAAAAGAAAGAAAATCAGAATATGAAAGAGGTATCTGCATTTCAACGTTTATTTCAACACAATAGGCAAGATTTGGAAGCAACCTAATTTTCTATCAACAGTTGAATGGACAAAGAAAATGTGGCATATACATACAAAAAGTACTATTCAGTCATTAAAAATAAAAAAGAAAGAAAGAAAAGAAAGAAATTCTGTCATTTGCAAGTACATGGATAGAACTGGAGTTCATTACGTTACATGAAGTAAGCTAGGTACAGAAAGGCAAATTTTGCACTTTTTCACTTATTTGTGGGAGCTAAAAATTGAAACAATTAAATGCATACAGATGGAGAACAGAAGGATGATTACCAGAGGCTGAAAAGGATAGTGAGGGGTTGGGTGGGGGGGGGTTGGGGATGGTAAATGGGCTAAAAAAATAGTAAGAATAATACCTAGTGTTTTCTAGCATAACAATGTGAGGATAGCTAAAAATAATCTAATTTTACCTTTCAAACTAATTGAAAGTATGTAATTGTATTGTTTTTAGCACAAATAATACCTGCTTGAAGAGATTAATACCCTATTTACCCTGATGTAATTATTACTCATTGTATGCCTATATAAAAGTATATCTGACTCACAAATATGTACACCTATGTATCCACAAAAATTGCAAATATATTTTTAATGAAAAATTTAAAATTTACTGTTATGATAAAAATAATTTTGGGGGCTTTCTCTTACACATTCTTGCTTTTTGCTAATATGCAATACAAATGCTGATTAAAATAAACCTATTTCCCTCCTCTCAAATGGTAAAAATTCATATTTTTTCCTAATTTTGAAAAGTAACCTGTTGTTAAAAAAGTAAAATCATACAGATCTTTATGAAGTAAAAGTCTCCTCTTTCATTTTTTCCCCTCCAAACTCAATCCCTTATTAACAAAAATAACTATTGTTGTCTGGGCAGGGTGGCTCATGTCTGTAATTCCAGCACTTTGGAGATTGAGGCCAGTGGATCACTTAAGGTCAGATGTTTGAGACCAGCCTGGCCAACATGGTGAAATTCCGTCTCTACTAAAAATACAAAATATAGTGGGCGTGGTGTTTCACTTCTGTAATCTCAGCTACTCTGGAGGCTGAGGCAAGAGAATTGCTTGAACCTGGGATTCAGATGTTGCAGTGAGATGAGATCATGCCACTGCCCTCCAGCCTGGGTGACAGAGTGAGACTTTGTCTTAAAAAACAACAACAACAATAACAACTATTGTTAACAAGTTGATATTTATTCTTCTGTGTATTTTTAAAAATAAATTTATAAGAATTCATAAAGTTGGGTTTTTTTTTTTGGTACAAATTATATCATACTACTTTGTTTTAATATGGCTATTTTCCAAGCTATGCATCACTGACACAGTTCCATATCGGTGCATGTGATTCTAAGTAACTATTTTTAATGTCTTAAATATATCTCAAAGAATGGGTAGACACGATGTGTTTAATTGTTCATTCTTTGATAAAAATTTAAATTATTTTTAGTTTCACCATTATACAAAAACGCTGCAGTAAGATCTTTGCAGATAATTTACTACAGTGATCTAACTGCTCCATGTGTTTTGCTTTTCTTCAGTGAGATAATATGTGTCATATTTTGACCATTTATTTTATGATGATTTTTATTTGATTCATAGGGAAGTTAGTGTATCACGGGATTAAGTCACTTGTGAATAAACTTCACTTTAAGGTTGTCCATCTCAGTATGCTGGCGGAAAAGCATGAAATTTAGTAAGCATTGCTCACTTCATTAATTTCTAACATCAGTATTTTCATAGCAATTTAAATTTAAATATTTGAGTTGCTTCTAATTTCTTTGTTCAGAAGAAGTATGGCCTTGTTTCTGTTTTAAAACTTTTGACTCCAGGAGTTTTGTTTAGGCTTTAGAAAAAATAAGATACACTGTTGTAGCTATTTCTCTTCAATTTCTCTTCAGCTGTTGACTGCATATGATAAATACTATGTAATTTGACATGCTCTGATAGATACGTACTTATGGGATGCCAACAATCAAAGTGATCAAGTCCATAGAAGACTACAACTTTGATACTTACTAAAGAATTTTCACTGGTTTTTCAAGTCTTTGTGATTCCTAGTGAAAACTTAGCCACAAGTAAAAATATGTGGTTCTGTTTGATAATATTTTGTTAGAAATGTCTACATCAATACTCAAGAGACATACTGTTGTGCAGGGTTTTTTGTTTGTTTGTTTGTTTTGTTTTACTACCTTTCTGTGATTCTATTGGAGGGTAATACTAAACTCCCAAAATATATTTGGAAGTTTTCTGTCCTATTCTATGTTCTAGACAATATTGAGTAAAAATGGTGTTAATTCTTTTTATAAACACTGAATAGAAAACTCAGTAAAACCATGTGGGCCTAGCTGTTTTTTAGTTTTAAACTTATAATTTTAGTTTATTTTTCACTATATAGAAATATTTAAATGTACCAATTTCTTATTGGGTGATTTTGCTCTTTGAGAGAGTGGTCCATTTAATCTAAGCTGTTAAATTTTATGTTTATAGAGTTGTTCATAGCATATCCTTATGTTATTAATCAAGTTGTGTATACACAAAACATATATATTGAAGTCCTAACCCTCCTTGTGACTGTATATGGAGATGGGGTCTTTTCAAAGGTATTTAAAGTTAAAGAGGGTCATAAGGGTAAGGCCAGAATCCAACATGACTATTTTTATTATTATAAGAGACAGCTCACCATAATAGACTGCCATGTGAGGACACCAGAAAGTGACCATATGCAAGCCAAGGCCAGAGGCCGCAAGAGAAACCAATTCTTCTGGAATCTTAACCTTGGACTTCCAGTCTCCAAAACTTTGAGATAGAAATTATTTTTATTAAGCCACCCAGACTCTGATATTTTCTTATCTCAATCCCTGCAGATTAATATACATTATTATAATATTGAGGTTTGTGGGGTGTGTAATTATATCCCTTGTTTCATTCTTGATACAGGTTTGTGTTTTGGTTCTTTTTAAAAAATTTTTTTTTAATTTCTGAGTCTTGCTTGGGGATTGTCTATTTTATTGATCTTTTCATGTAACTGGCAATTTTATTAATTTTTCTCTATTAACTTTTGTTTTCAATTTTCTTTACATCTTTATTATTTTCTTCCTCATGCTTTATTTTTTTGTTGTTATTTACTGTTTTTTATCCCCCCAGTTTCTTGATGTGGAAGGCTAAATTATTTGGAGACTTGTTTTCTCTAATACGAGAGTTTAAAGCTATAAATTTCTTCTGTGCACTGCTTTTGCTGTATTTCACAAATTTAGATATGTTGTCTTTTCATTGTTTTTAAATTCAAAGTATTTTGGTTTTTCTAGATAATTTCTTTTAAATTTTCAAAGAATTGGAGATGTTTCTGTTGCCTTTTTGTTATTGACTTTGAGTCTGATTTTATTATGGTAAGAAAACACACTCTGAATAATACAATCTTAAAATTTGTTAAAGTTTCTTGCATTGCTCAGGAGATGGTCTATCCTGTTTTATGTTTCATGAGCGCTTGAAAATATGCATCTGCTCTTGTTGATTTTATTATTCTACAAATATCACCTATCTATTTGCATGTTGGTGGATGATGGTGTTGAATTGTTCTATTTTCTTGCGTATTTACTGCTTAAATATTCTCTGTTCTATTTTCTTTAGAAAAAATGTCAAAGTCCTCAACTGTAATTGTGTATTTGTCTAATTATTTGTCTTCCCAATTTCTTCCAGTTTTTATTTTACATTTTTAAACTCTGATGTTTAGTACATACACACCTAGCATAACGATGTCTTCTGAAAAAGTTTTAGATTTTTATCAATATATAATTTATCTCTACCTCTCAAATAATTTTTCTCTGAAGTCTACTTTGTCTGATACTAATGTGACTACTTGTGCTTTTGTTGATTAATACTTCCATCTTTTTTCAGTTTCTTATACTTTACCTATTATACTGGAATTGAATTTCTTCTAAAGAGCATATATGCATGATGATATTCATTAATCCACTTTGTTAATCTCTATCTCTAGTTGGCTATTTTAGACTATTTACATTTAAGGTAATTATGGTTAACTTTAGTCTGACATTTTATTTTTTGTTTTCTGTTTGTTCTGTTTTATTCCTCTGTGTTTTACTGCTGTCTTCATGTATACATTTTAACATGTTCTAGAATTCCATTTCAGTAATTTATAGTGTTTTGATTACAGTTTCTTTTATTTATATTTTTTGAGATGGAGTTTTGTTCTTGTTGCCCAGGCTGGAGTGCAATAACATGATTTCAGCTCACTGCAACCTCTGCCACCCAGGTTCAAGTGATTCTCCTGACTCAGCCTCCCAAGTAGCTGGGATTACAGGCATGTGCCACCACACCAGCTAATTTTGTAGTTTTAGTAGAGATGGGATTTGACTATGTTAGTCAGGCTGGTCTTGAACTCTTAACCTCAAGTGATTCATCTGTCTTGAACTCCCAGAATGCTGGGATTATAGGTGTGAGCCACCGTACCTCGCGATTATAGCTTCTTTTACTGTTTGATTAAGATATTACATTATATACATAAATTATTGTAGTTCATAATATTATACTTTGTTCTTAAAACATTAAATACAATTCATAAAACACGAATGAGAAAGAAAGCCTGTTGAAAATCTAGAGTTTTGTTTGCTGTTTGCTTGAACATGTGGACAGAAAGGCATGGTTTTTCAATGTTTTTTTTTCTGAAGTAATGCAGTCATTGGGTACAAGTTTTCTGTTTGATAGGCTGTTTCTCAGTCTTTTGGCTAAACACAGGAGCTCATTGTTGGTGTCTGTGTGTGTGTGTGTGCATGCGCACACACGCGAGCATGGGCACATTGGTATTTCTGGTTTGCGAACTCCTTTAGCTTTAAGACTACAACATATGAGACAGAAAACTCCACAGAACTCCTATGTTGTTACCTCCATTCTGTTGTCACGTTTCTGAGTTTTATGGCCAGACTTCTTTTTTCCTTCCACCTTTCAGAGCTTTCTCCATTTTGTTCTACGTATAATGTTCAGGGGTTTCAGTTGTATTTATTGACAAGAATTAAGACATGTACATATGGCCTATTTTCCCCATAGTAGAAAAATTTTGTTGTGAATGAATTAATCTGACCTGTTTCGGGTTTCCCCATTATTTAAGTGGAGATATTGGGTAACTTGCATCAGTCTACATCTGAGATTCTACTTCAGGTAGTGACCTCTTTTCCTTGGCACTGGGGACTTGTCTGCTGCTGTTGGGGAGAGAAATACTGACACCTAGGTCTCGGGCTTCCCACTAGCAGAGTGATATGTGCTGCCTATTATAAGTGACAAAATTAAAACAAAGTCTCCTGTCAATCCAGAGTCTCTCTCCAGAAATGTGTGAGAAAAAAAATTACATTGAAAAAATATTAAACCATATTATAATGCAGAAAACAGATGATCACTAAAAAGATTGCAAGAAAGAAGGAAATCTCATGATTGATACATACACAGCCATCATTGCTGTGCCTTCTGAAAGAATTTTAGTTTTTTATCAATACATAATTTCTTGCTACATCTCAAATATTGTTTTCTGAAGTCTACTCTGTCTGATAGTGACTACTCATGCTTTCCTTGATTAATATTTCCATTTTTTTTCAGTTTTTCAAGCTTCAGCCAGGCAGTTACAATCCAGTACATACACATTATCAAGATAAAGAATAACTAATATATTCAAGAAAAAGACTTGAAAGTACCATTGTACATATTCTTCAAGAGTAGACATTTGAGTTTGCTGATTGCATTTATCATAAGAAATCAGTCTCTCATAGTTTATGACAGGAGGTAAGTCGGTAATTTTGAGCCAAGCACTTGGCTGAAGTTAGAATTTTACTCTCTTATAAAAATTATCACCTTTTATGATTCTGTTTCAAAGTAAAGCCTCCCACGTCCTTGGGAAAGACAATCCTGGGTTAAGAGTTGGCAAGTCTTATTTAGTTTTTGAAAAGATTTCAGTGCATCTCAAAGAAAGAGAGAAGCCATTCATAATGAAAAGTTTTCTTTTACTGTTAAAAAGAAGTGCAGTAAGTATCCTTTTCCATTTTCACTGGGGAAATTTATTATTTTTTATTTCTACTTATCCTTATACCTGCCATTGGCTTAGTGACCCCATTGTCTTCCACTCTCAAATACTAACCCTAGTTCTACCACTCACCCCTACTCTGTTACTCAGTCCTCATTCTTTCAGCTGATTTCCTGCCCTAGCATTCTCAATTCTGCTTTTTTTTTTTTTTTTTTTTTTTTCACTCAAGAGGAGCTCCATGCTTTGCCTGGATCCTATCTCCCTGTACCACTTCCTGAGAGCTCTCTTTCTCTCTCTCTCTGTAGGCTTTGAGCTGGTGTAGCCAGGGGGTTTCCTCCCCTGGTTTTCGCCTCCAGGCCACTGTCCTGTGCTGCTTTAAGATATGTTCCTGTGTCTGAAAACATCTGTTTCACATAGTTGGTGTGGCTTTTCTATTTGTGTAATGCTGGAGAAATTCTGGATTTTGTTCGTTCATCATACACAAATGTCAAAGCTCTGAATTGAATTTGGAATTTATTATTGGTTATTAATTTTGGGGTAAGATGAATTTTTATTACTTTACAGTATTACAAATATTGTAGCTCAGTTTATGGGAGCTAGATTTTCAGATTATTGTTTTTACTATTGTGATTTTATACTTTTTTTGAGATGGAGTCTCACTCTGTCTCCCAGGCTAAAGTGCAGTGGTGCAATCTGGGCTCACTGCAACCTCCACCTCCCAGATTCAACCAATTCTCTTATCTCAGCCTCCTTAGAGTAGCTGAGATTACAGGCACCCACTACCATGGCCAGGTAATTTTTGCATTTTTAGTAGAGATGTAATTTCACCAATGTGAAAGTTCAGTTGCCTGAAGTCGGGAGTTCAAGTCTGACTTCGAAATCCTGACCTCAGGCAATTCACCTGCCTCAGCCTCTCAAAGTGCTAGGATTAAAGGTGTGAGCCACTGCACCTGGCTTCACACATTTAATCAATTCGCAGGAAAGGCATTCTTAAAGAGATTACCTTATAATAGAATACGTTTTTTTCTTTAATTTTTTCCCCACTAGTCCCTAAGCTTTCTTACCCGTCCCCCATTACCTCTGGCAGTTTTGGTAGTTTTCTTTATGAACATTAGAGGCAATTGTATGGATGATGGTCTATGATCAGCTTGTCTCTCTTTCAGGTGAATCTTTGGAGAGCCCAGGAAATCCAGAGTTTTCTAAAAGAAGGAGGATTCCTTGAAAGTGAGGTTCACCTTGAGTCAAGAAAGGGGAATCACAGACTGTCAAAGAATTTGCCCAGGATCTGAAGAACAAGGGCATACAAAGAAGTTGGACCTGATGGGATGACGATGTTCCTCTCTCTTACCTGAAAGTTACTGTTGCCTCTAGACCATTACAAGGTAATAACCTCATTTGTTTTCAATACCAAAAATGGGTAGAACTGGGGGAAGCAGATTTCTTCATTTTGTGCTAGACATGTCTTGCAGAAAACTGATATATTGGAATGACAGAAGAAAACTAGAAAAAATAGCAGAAAATCTGTGCTAGGTCATTCCTATTGTTTGCCTGGTGCCCTGGGGTGCACATGTTTTTCAGAAAGACTGAAGTGTATCAAACATGCGGTAAATCGAGGAAAGGTGGTCAGACCTGACTTTCAGGCCTAGAGTTTGACTCCCTACCCAGGTTTAAGATGCAGAATTGTCTTTAAAAGATGTCTTGCAGCAGTCAGAAGGCAATGATGAGTACTACATGTATTTACCACAAGAAATCAATTTCTCATCATTTATGACAGGAGGTAGGTTGGTAACTTCAAGCCAGGCAATTGCTGAAATTAGGGTTTACTCTCTTATAAAAACTACCAACTTTAAGGATTCCATTTCAAAGAAAAGCCTCCCAAGTCCTTGAGAAAGACAATCCTGGGTTGAATGCTGGCAAGAGTCTCATTTAGTTTTTGAAGACATTTCAGTGCCTTCCAAATGTACAGGGAAGATAATCACGATGACAAGTTTTGTTTTTAAAGTGCTCTGAATTAAAAATGTGGAGTGCCTTTTCCCATCTTCACTGTGGAAATTTATTATGTTTTATTTGTACTTATCCTTACACCGGCCAATTCTATGTGGAGAATATGGTGGGAGGGATTTCTTGTTCTAATGGAACATGGTCAGCTGGTCGACTGGGGAAAGCCACATTAACCAGTGACATGCTGCTCAAAATGACGAAGATCACACCTACTACCTAAGAAATAAGCCACAATTTGCTTCTTCTGGGTGAAAGGAGAGGGTGAGAGAGAAGAGGAGCATCTGTACAGACATGAGAAGTCTACAGATCCAGATGAGCCCCTTGATCTACTGATCCAGATGATCAGTCTTTAAGATTCTGATCAGCAAGGGGCTCATCTGGATCTGACCCTGTAGCAGGTAAGCTTCTAAAGCAGGCTTCAGCCATGTCTTGTCTGGAATCCCCATAGGACGAGACTATTAACACCCTACATATTGGCATACAGGGAATACTGTTACTGAGACAGATCTAAGAAATCATTTCTACATATTTGGTGGGATCTGGAAGGTCACTGTTGTGCAAAGTGAGCATTGTGCTTTCATTCAGATTTCCACAGGCCAGGCTGAAGACCTGGCTGCTGAGAACTCCTTTCATAAATTGATTGTCCAATGGCTGCAGACTCAGTGTAAAATTGGGAAGATCACCAGCACTCAGAGGATAGACAAAAGAGGATGAATCCACAGACTCTAGGGCCCAGCCAGAGCTTATTCTAGCAGTGTCAGGAGCTCTTATTCTCCTGTAGCTCTATTCCCCACCTTAGATCCTCCTGGTACAGAGTGAGGCCACCTTTCCTCACTTTTCAACCACGAATGTAGCTTTCAAAGATGATAAACTTAGGGACCCCTCCTCCTTGATCCCTCACTTGCCCAGTTTTTTATTTTTTGTTTTTGGTCCTATCACCTGAATAAGTTATTGAATTCTATAAGCCAGGGCCCCAGTGCCATCTGCTTGGTCCTATGCCTTTTTCCCTTTGGTGGTCAAGAGGTGGCCACTCAGGGCATGAGAGCCTGCTTATCCCTTGAGTGGACAAAGTTGGCAGCTGGTCTGTCTAGTCCTGCCCTACCCTCACCAAGGTGGTCAGTTTCTGTTTGAGCCTAGTTAATGTCACCAGCTTGGCCCTGCTGGGTAAGCATAGGTGCCAGATACCCACATATTGCTTTAAAGGGGTTTCCTCATTTTTGACCAAATTCTATCTTTTTTTTAAATCAGCACTTTACTCTTGTTGCCCAGGCTGGAGTGCAATGGCACGATCTTGGCTCACAGCAATCTCCGCCTCCAGAATTCAAATGATTCTCCTGCTTCTCAGCTTCCTGAGTAGTTGGAACTACAGGTGCCCACCACTATGCCTGGCTAATTTTTGTATTTTTTGTACAGACGGGGTTTCACCATTTTGGCCAGGCTGGTCTCAAACTTCTGACCTCAGGTAATCCACCTGCCTCAGCCTACCAAAGTTCTGGCATTACAGGAATGAACCACCACACCTAACCTATTCGGCCAAACTCTAGTTCTGGTCAGGGCCACAGAAATTTCAGTACACTGCATAGTCATTCTGGCTGCTTCCCAGTACTTCTCCAGTTTCAGGACTTAGATTGAGGCTTAACCACACCCCTCTAGGTCTGGAATGTTCATCCTGTGAAAGAGGCTCTGTCATATGACTTGGCTAATGTGAGGTCACAGGGCCTGCTGCTGGTCAGCTGGGCTTCAAGGACACCACACCCACCCTCCCCTTCAGCAGCCTTGAAGTACCCAACTCCCCCTTTAATATTAATTTTACATGGCTAAGATGTCTCAGGCTTGGGGACAGCATGCTGGCTTGTGTCTTGGCTCTCTTTGGGCTGTGCTGGTCACTGTCCCTGGAGAAGGTCAGATGCAGGTGCCACAATGCAAGTGAGCATCTCTGATTTACGTCTAAATTTAAGTGGGCTGAGCAGGATCTGATATCAGGTTTCCAATCAGGTCGAGGGCAGGGCCCATTCAATGGTCCTCAGGACAGATGTGGAAAGAACAGGGGCTAAACATCCCTTCTTCAAACTGTACTGCAGAAAGCATAGCACCACAATGTTCAGGTCCATGAGGAGCTTTGGTAGCAAATTCCAATGCAGTAACTATCAAACAACCCGTGGTCTGTCCCAAGTCAGAGAAAATCTGAGTACACGCTGAGTCCCTGGTCCCCCAGAGAGCAGCCTGCTTCTCTGGGCTCTGTGGAAGCAGCCTGATTCTACTGGGCATTGGCTTCAGGGCTATCCTAGCCAGTTGAGGTTGGGGAGACTCTTCTTTTAAAGGGACTGCCCCATGAGCTGTGGCAGATGGGCTAGTGAACAAAGGAGATCCAGCTCACCCCCTTGGGGAGGGTCTCCATGCTGGGGGTTGCCCACAGAGGCCTGGGTGCTTGGGACAGTTGTTTCAGGCCCAGCGCCTTTCTGGGAACTCTTCCAATTTTGCTAAAAGAGAAACAGACTTGATCAGTTTCTCTCCTGAGCCCTTCTGAGCCTCAGGGCCAGGCCCACAGGCCCAGGTTTCTATAGTCCTTAGAGTCCTTGTCTGACCCCCACTTGTCTAAGAGTGAAGACACCCCTGCAGGCTGCTGATTCCAGGGTGAGGGGTGTGTGCAGCTTGGGACATGGGTGCTTTGGGGGGCACCTCAGCTTGCTCCTGGGACAGGTCCCCAGCATTCAGGCTGACTCAGGGCTCCCAGCCTCATGTCCTCAAACCAGGGTTTCTTGGTCTGGCCTTCAGCCCTGGTCCAGAACTCAGCTGGGAGAGACCTTATCTGTCACTTGGCTCTTGCCACCTAAGTTGAGGATCTGTCTCCACAGTGGGTGAGATGCCCACAGGACCTGGGCCCCCCTTTGCCCTTCAAGACTAGTCCTCTCCATGCCAGGACTGGACCATTCCCACACTTAGCTCAACTCTGTTCTGGCTCAAGCCCTTTCCCTGAATACTCTCTGGGTCTGGGGCACTGATTCCCTCCATTCACTCACTCAAGGCTTATTCTGACACCCTTGGAGGCATTCTAGGGAGTGAGAGACCCCTGCTGCTCTTCGAGGCTGTTGGTGCTCACAGATGTGGGTGTCGGCTGGCGGAGATGGGTCCACTGCCTCTACTGCCCTTCAGGGGTCCTCCAAGGGCAAGAGCCAGAGGGTGTTGGGAAAGGTCTTAGAGAAGTTTTGCTCACATCCCCTGCTCTGTTTCTGAGGTGCATCCAGTAAATCTGAAGGGAGCACTGGCCCTGGGGCCCAGTCAGCCTGTTTTCAGAAGGTTCTTAGAGTAGAGAAGGGGAAAGAGGAGGAGCAGGAGCAAGGCCCAGAGAGCAGGGCTGGTGGGGCCCAGGCACTCCCCATTTCTTTGCCTTAAGGGGGACTTGGTAAAGGACTTGGTGCTGGAACCCCCCTAGGAGTAGAGTGCGGGTCACAGTGTATCCTCAGCTCAGCCATGAAGGTCTGAAGCTGCCTCAGCACCGTGCTGTCCTCCGAATCCTGAGGCTCCTTACCCTCCCATCCAGTGATGCAGTGATGCAGCCTTGGCCCATGAAAGGAGAGACAGGAATGTCCCATAGAGACTGGCTGGAGGCACCACCAAAGGCATCCTGGGCTGAGGTTTCAGAAGCACAAGCCCGCCTTCAAGTAGTGAGGAAGGGCCTTGGCAGATTGGGGATGTGGAGGCCAGTTGAGTCCATTTGCAGCAGGCATGGTGACCAAGGTGGGTGCTAGTCATCTCCTGTTACTGGGGTCAGAGCAGGGGATACAGTGTGGGAAGATGCTGTCATCTGGGCTTTCTCTGGCTGTGGGTAGGCAGGGCAACAGGGAGGGCAGCCAGCTGGGAGGTAGAAGAACCAGCTGGGAGGTAAGATTTGCCTGCAAAGTTAGGGCCAGAGGGAAATGGCTCCAGGACACAGATGGTGGCCACAGAGTGGCTGCAATGCCCTTTGCTGAGGGCAGCAAGAGGTATCTGACTTGGGGTGTGAAGGTCTCTCTTCAGTCCTGGCTTCTGTGGGGCCATCAGCAGGGGACATCCTAAAGGCTCAAAACAAGTTGGATATAGAAAGTTCCTTGCCTGAAAGTCATGATTACCTGGCCAGTGTGGCCATCCCCTTGTCTGGCTGTGAGGCCCCATTGACAGCAGTCCATGTCCCCTTCTCATTGGCCAGCAGCTGGGCCAGCACCTAGAAGGCATCGTCCTCATGTGGGAACATGAGCAGCATAATGATGATGTGATTCATGCCACTGCAGTAGCCTACCTCCTGCAAGAGCCAAAGTCACCAGGGAAGGATATGATCCAGGAAGGCTGTTACCTGGGAAGGCAGAAGTCACCTGGGACAGCCAAGGTCACCTGGGAGGCTAATGTCAGTTTAGAGAGCAGAAGTCACTTTGCAGGGCAGAGGTAACAGGGGAGGCCTGCCACAGGACACAGGGGGTCTGAAGTACAGTGTCTGGGCCCCTCCCTTGATAGTGTGCCTCAGGACCAAGTGGGTCACACACATATCAATTCGTGAGGAGCTCATAGAGAGGCTCCTAAAGCAGCCAAGCTCATGTGGTCTGAAAGGGCATTGGCGAGGACCACTGAGGCCCCCTGTAAAATGCAAAGCCAGAGAGGCCCCTGTGCCAGGCTCAGGGCAGCACCCATAAAGTGGATTCTCATGAGGCCTGCTAGGGGATGCTGACCACTGCACCATCCTGGGACAGCCCACAGGCTGCTGAGCAAAGAAGGACGACTGTGTCCAGGCCCCATGTGGGCAGCCCATGGGGTCAGCCCACCAGCTGTTCCTGGTAGAATGGTCTGAAATGGGGGCTGAGTGGGAGTGGCCAGCTCAGTAACCCCTCCCTGTTTGCTGCACTCTTACACACCTCCGATAAAGGAGAACTTCTATCCCTGCCAAGTTTCTGATACATCAAATAGCTTCTTCAGGATCTAAACTCATGACAAAAGACACGTTCATCAGGCACTCCGCTCACCCGTAACAAATTTCTAACAGCATTCTGCAGCACTGCCAAGTGCATAGAGTTTGGGGCAACCTCAGGAGGAAGGCATTAGTTCTTGTTCTGACACAGGGTGGGAAGGTCCAGGTGAGACCAGGAGTCTGAGCCCCTGACCCCTTTTTATTTTTGTTTTAGATTAGAGACCCTTTCCCACTGCTTGGATATCCAAGACAGCAGGGAGCTTCAGTCGTCCCTAGTACATCCTTGTTAGTCACAAATACTAAATTTTAAAGAAGCAGCAACACCCGTGATACACCCACAGTGGTGAATATGAGAATGTGACCTGGAAATACCATCGCCCAGGAATACTCACTCTGTAAAATACAAAATATACAAAAAATATGTGAAATAAATTCTGCCTATGAAAGAAAAAAATAGATATTTGGTTGTTTCATGCTGATGCTGTTAGTTTAATTTTCTCTAACAAACACTGACAGTGAATCCAGGGCCAGGTTAAGATTTTTCATCAAATAAGCAGTGAGCTCTTTAGGGCATCTCAGTTAAAAAAGTATTGGCAAAATCTATGTACAGTAAAATGCAAAAATCTCAGCTGTATATTTTGATAAGTTATTACTGTCATTCTGGTTGACTCATTTTATAATTTTTAATTCGCAAACATGAAAGTTTAGTCTTTAGGAGGTACAGCTCCGTAGGTCCGAACCAACATGGAGCTTCTCCCTTTCACCTCTCAAACACCCCTGGAAGCAGCTCCTTTATCCTCACACTCCCCATTGTGGCCCCTTTGAAGCCAACCTCTCCCCACTCTGTCAGCTGTTGGCAACCACTAATCTGTTCTTAATCTATATGATTTGACCTTTTCCAAAATGGCCTATAAATTGGAATCATGCAGCAGGTAGCCTTTTGGGTCTGGCTTCTGTCACTTAGCAAAATGCATTTCAGATCCATCCATGTAACTGTGGGGTCAATGGCTTGTTTTCTTTCATCACTGAGCTCTCTTCTGTTTTATGGGTGTACCACCATTGCTCTTTCCATTTCTTTGCTGAAGAATCATCTTGGTAGCCTCCAGGTATTAGTGATTGTGAATAAAGCAGTGTATGTGACATGAAGGTTTTATGTGGACTAAGTTTTCAAATCAGTCAGGTGAATATCTATAAGCACTTTGGAGTCTTGTGGTATGAGTACATTTAGCTTTGTAAGTAACTGTTAAGCTATCCTTCTAACTCACTGCACGTTTTGCATTCCCACCAGTCATGGATGAGAGTTCCTGTGGCTCTACGTCCTCCCTAGCATTTGGTGTTGTCAGTGTTTCCTGTGAATGCGCCCAAGCCCCTCATCCTGCCATCCTCCCCACCACAGGCCCTCACTGGTCATGGAGAGCAGTTTTCACCATGTGGCATTATTTTGTTTGTTACTGCTGGTCTCATGTGGTTCTGGCTCCACAAGCTCCAGTCCAGCCCAGAGCTTGGAGCCCAGTAGGCGCTTAGTATATAATGCTGGCACCTCCCTGGATCAGGAAAGCCCTTGATAGTTCTTGTGTTCCCTCTCTGAGACCACTGATTCTCCACTGGGACCTCCTTATTCCCCTTGGGACAGCCTCATTCTCACGGATTTTCCAATGTCCTCTGCAACCCTTCATCCCCCATAGGCCTTACTTGATGCCATAACACTCCCTTAATATGACATGGTTTCTGAAAGTATGGCTCATGTCCAGGTCAGTCTGGTTCATTTCCACTGAGGGCATCTTGCCCTGCTCCCTTGTTTCTTGTAGGGCAGGACCAAGAGGAGAAATCGGCTTCAGATCAAACATGAGAGTCAAAGCCACAAACAGTAATTATATAACAATCAGTACTTCTTTTACTTCTTTTCTGCAGGAAACTCATTCTCTTGCTTGTTTTCAAATCTACAAAATGTTACTAGAACCCAGCTCACCTGTGGTTCCCATGTCACCTTCTATGCCCAGGATGTGTGACTAACCAAACCCCAGGCTCAACTTTCCTGCAGCTAAAGAACTTGGCTTTTGACATGGCCTGGCTTGTTTCTCCTCTTCTGGCCAAGTGTGGAAGGTTTATACCAGGTATTTCCCTGGATTCTCAGCCTTTATCTTCTCAATGTCCAGCAGATGTGACCATGTCTGCCTCTGCACCTGTGGGAGGATTCCCTTGTAGATCTGCTGAGGCATCTACAAACAGAAGAATGCTCCGGTAAGACATGTCTTAGGACAAACCTTGGGTGTTCTGGAAAATTTCAGACTTTGGCTCTGTGCTTCCTTGAGAGAGATTGGGTCTACCTAGCATCAGGCCTTCCCTTTAATGATTAATACATGGATGTATGTTCAGGGTTGTCAACTCTGGTCTGGATCATTCAATTTTTTTTATGTCACCAGAAGATATCCCTTTCTTTGACTTAAGAGTGGCCAAGGGACCTGGCATCAGATCTTTTCCCAGCATTGTGACCCTGGCAGGGATAGGCAGGAATGCTGGAGTCCAGACCTGTTGTTCTTTCAGTGGGAAACATTTACCACCTACTGTTTGAGAGGCAGACAGCACCGGGCAACAGCATGGGTCCCTGTCCCCCTAACTGGGTGGTGAACAGTCCTGGGGCACCCTCAGTCCCCAGTTTACCTTCTTGTTGCTGCTATATTTATTCCACTTGTCAAATATGTTTAACCATTTATCTGTGCCTCTGATGCCCTATTTTTTTTTTTTTTTTTTTTTTTTTTTTTTTTTTTTTTTTTTTTTTTTTTTTTTTTTTTTTTTTTTTTTTTTTTTTTTTTTTTTTTGCTGTAAATGAGAAATAACAAAGTTAGCTGGGCTACCAAGCTTCTCAGAGTGACTCTTGGACTCTGGGTCACGTGCTTGGAAGACCTGATGGGACTGAACTAAAATAAACAAGGAAAAGGCAGACGTTGGGACTGAGACCCTCTGAATGAGTGGAAATTGGTGGCCTGGCCTCATGAGGGAGTGTCTCAGGACACTCCCTCCTTAGGCCACAGCTGTCCTGGCTTTGGTTGGGTCCCAGCTTGCAGGTGCAGTCCTGGCAGCCAGAGGGCAGTGACCTCTGAGCCACTACGGTGGCCCTCAGTGGTGGCTTTGGTAAAACAACTGCAGGGAAGGAGTCTTGGGCACAGGTACAACAGAAACTGTGGTTCCTGTCACTCCCAGTCACCACTACTATGCACACAGGCTGTGCTTTCTGCATCACTGACCACCTGCCAAGTCACCTGTCCATGGACCTGCCTCCCATGCAGCAGGGGCAGGCCCTTACCATAGCCTTCAAGACTCTAATAGGGGACAGCTCCATCTCACTGTAAGGCAATGGAGGATAACTGAGGACCTGGGCCAGGCCCAGAGCCATCCCCCTCCCCACATGGACCCTAGGAAAGAACCGGCCCCATCCCCATTACCCCACAGCTCCTTGCTGGCTGATACTCAGAAGGGGTCAAGACATGAGAGCAGAAGAAGCTCAAGGCCATGTAGGAGCCACTCAGAATCATGGGGTTCAGGCTGCACAATGGGGTTGCCCCTCCTAAGCTGCAGGCAGCCTCCTCTGCTGGAGCTGGAAAAGTCTAGTCTTGAGATGGGACAGTGACACCCAGAAATGTGGGTCTGGGCCCTGAGAGCAATCACACAGAAAGTGACCACATCACTAGACCAGGGACTGGCAAACCTGGCCTGAGAACTTTAGAGTGCACTGGAGATGCTTCAGAACCCATTCTGCCTGATGGCCCCTTGGGCATCACAGATTTGGGCCATTACACAACCACCTGCCTCTAACCTGTCTGGCCCAGAAACTGTGACCCTCTCTCTAGCCACTCTGGCCTTTGTTTCACCAATGCCCTGTCAGAGCTTCTGAGCAAGACCTTCCACACCCCTGCCTTGTCCACGTTCTAAATGGGCTGCTGATCACTGTTGGAGACACCAGGGGCAATAAGGGTCCAGGAGGCCCTGCTGGTAGCTGGGATAGCCCCATCTCCCATCCCTAGCTTCAACTGGCTCTCCAGCCATCAGCCAGCATTCTCCTTCCTTTCACTGTAGTAGCCATGCATGGGGTACCTGGCTTTCCTCCCACTGTCCTTCCCTGAGTTGGCCTTTCCCCTTCGTTCTCCACCTGCACTGCTGACTGGGTCAGAAGGGAGCAGCCAGTCTCTGGAGGGTGCTGCAGAGCCTCGGACAGTGACCAGGCCCTCTCCACTAAGAGGTAGCAGGTGAGTTTCTGCCCCGGCCCTGGCTGGGAGGTGCTGTCTTCCTAGCACTGTTGGTGCCACTCAATGCCAGCTCCATCCAGATCCATTCTTGTGTCACTCACTTCATCTAGTCATCCCTCACTTCCCCAGGCTCCTCTTTCTGTCTGTCCTGTGATTTCTGAAGAAATATAATCCACGCTGAGCGTCTTTCACCAGGCTCCAGATTCCCTCCCAGCCCCAGACCCAGATGACCTTAGCTGCAAGCTCTGCTGCCTCTCTGAGATATCTAAGCAAGGGCCCTGCCTCACTTCTCTTCAGGGCCTCAGGATCATAGGCTTTGATGTCTCTGTGCTCCTCGTTGTGGGGTAGCTCCTTAGCCTTCAGAGACCTGCTGGGTTACTAGCCACAGGCCACGCCAGGTGCCCCCTCATCCTGTGGCCACATCCTGCAGCTTTGACCAGGGAAGTTTCCAGGGTCAAAGGGCTGGAGTCTCACTCTGCCTGTTCCTCCCATGCTCACTTGGAGGTTGCACTGCTGAGAGCCCAGGGGCATGACCCAACCCTGTCTCTGTCCCCACCTGCTCTTTCAGTTCCCGTAATGGGCCAGTCAGAGCTGCTTTAATCCTGACTGTGGGCTGAATTTGCAGGGAACACAGGGAAGGAGGTGGGTCTAAGCAGAGGAGATATGTTTTTCCTGAGAGCTCTTTCTAGAAGCAAAACCCATCCCTGAGATGATATTACTGGGGGCACAGAGGACTCACTGCAGAATCTCCATCTGATTGGTGATCTTTTAGGTGGAAATGTCTTTCTGCCTTGTTGAAAATAAGGGTTGGCATCCTTGTAACTTAGAGGGGTCAGAGTGAGGGGAGGCCAAAATGAGTGGTGTGGCCAAACTTATAAATTACCCAGTCTTGGATATTTCTTCATATAAACATGAGAATGAACCAATACAGTGGTTTGGATGAAAAACAGAGAAAAATTAAAAATAAAATAAAAAAGAAGGTTTCAGCAGTCCACGATGACCCAATGTTTCAGGGTCCTAGATTTTAGGGTGGACATTACTGTACCTGTTGTACTGACTGCTGAGTTATTGTGCGGGATAAATATACTATAGAATCTAAAGTACATTAAAATTTTTTACTTGCATTTCCATGATGATTAGTGATGTTTAGCCCTCATTAACCATTTTTGTTTTTTCCCAGGAATGTCTTCTCAGGTCCTTTGCTCATTTTTAAATGAGGTTATTAGGTTTTAGTGGAGTTTTTGTTTTTTGCTATTGAGTTATGTAGGTTCTTTATGCATTTTGATATGAACCCTCTATCATATATATGACCAGCAAATATTTTCCCTCAATCCATAGGTTGCTTTTTAATTTCATTAATTGGTATCCTTTCTGTGCAGAAGCTTTTCAGTTTGATGTAGTCCTATTTGTTTATTTTTTTTTCTTTTTTGCCTGTGCTGTTAATGTCCTATCCAAAAATAGATTGTCTAGCTCAATATAAAGGAGGTTTCCTCCTATATTTTATTCAAGGAGTTTTATAGTTTCAGGTTAAATTACAGTGGGATACCAGCACACACCTGTTAGAATGGCTATTATAAAAAAGACAAAAGATAGCAAATACTGGTGAGCATGTAGAGAAAAAGAAACTCTTGTACACTGCTTGTGGAAATGTAAATTGCACACCCATTATGAAAAAAAACATATAACAGTTCTTCTAAAAATTAAAAATAAAACAACCATGTGTCAGCATTCCCTCTTCCGTGTATATAACCAAATAAAATATAGCCAGTAGCTTGCAGAGATATCCTCAGTGCCCTGTTCCCCATGCAAATTGAAGCATTATTCACCATAGCCAAGACATGGAATCAACCTAAATTTGTGATAAATGATGAATGAATTAAAATATGGGGAACACACACATGTATGTCTGTGTATGTACATGTATATATATGTTCATATATATGCATGCAAATTCATGCATATAAATATTATTCAGCTTTTAAAAATAAGAAATTGCCATTTGTGATCACATAAATAGACCTGGAAAATATTATACTAAGTAAAGGAAGTTAAAGAGAGAAGAAAATACTGCATAATTTGTTATCTATAAAAGCTTTATACAAAGTTAAATACATAAAAACGAATAGAATAGGGGTTGGTGGGAGAGAGATGAAGATTGAAGGGTGCAAATTTTATAGCACGAGTAAAACTAGAAAACTAAAGTACAGCTTAAGGACTATAGTTAATGTTATTTTACCGTGTGTGAAAAAGATTTTAATAGAGTAAATTTTAAGTGACTTTACCCTTGACATAGATAACTACATGAGTTGATGGGCATATTAAACTGTTTAGCAGTAGTAATTATTTTAATATATAAGACAATAGACACATTACGTTTAAACAATATAAATAACAAAAAATAAAGTGCATTAAGGAACTGTGCCATTTGACTTGATTTTGCTGAAACAACAAACTGAAACGACCTTCTAAATATCAATATTAAAATAGGAAGAAATAATATATTTGAATAAACACAAAATAACAGTAAATAAAGAATGGTTAAAAGATCAAAATCTGATAAACTGAAATGATTAGAGAGAATTAATGATGTATTAGGCACAATTCCAAAAAATGTACATGTAGATATTTAATATAAAAGAATTTAGTATATGCAAAAACATTTATTAAATTTGAAATAGACAAATTTGCAATCATAATTAATATTAAAACCATCCTCTGCCCATCTTTGTCACCTCCTGGATGAATGGAGAAATAAAGGCACTGGGGTTTTCACAAACCAGCCCATTACCTGAACCAACAAAGAGCACCTCTCAGTAAACAAAAATCAAGTACACATGCATCTGCTTCTGCCACAACCGGCTCTTATCTGTAAGCATTATCTTTGACTCGTTTTGTCCCTAACATGACCCAGTTCTACATGCACTGAGCACATGCTATATGCAAGGCATTGTGCTAGATGCCTTGGCCTCAGTGAGCATCACTGTCAGGAAAGAAATTTGCTGGAAAAAGTGTTTAATTAAAAAAATTAAAACCATGCCTTGTTTCAAGTTGAGGTAAAAATAAAAAGACTTTGTGTTTACTCGATAATAGGGTATGCATAGACTTCTGAATATTCAAACTCATCTAATATCTTGACAGAGCATGTCTGACTTAACCAAAACAAAACACTGTTGCTATTCTGAGATTTGGGGTTCAATTTTATGTGAAATTATATAATATTTATACTTTGTGAAATACAACAGGCATACAAAAATACATGCACAAAGTATTCATAAAAAGCTTGACTAATTATTGTGGAGCAAATATTTTTATACTTGCATAACCAAGAAAGAGAACCAGCTTCACTTATGCTCTGGCAATTGCTCTTTTCCTCCCTCCCTCCAATGATAGCTAAGCTTTTAATAGCCTACATTATACAGTAACTTTGTATTTTTATACAAGTGTTTTATTACAGAAAATTTTAAACACATATAACAGATACAAAATTGTATTATAGATCCATCACTCAACTTGAACAACTATTAATCATGTGCATTTTGTTTTACCTATTCTTCAATCTAGCTCACCCCCATTTTATTACTTTTAGTTCTGTTTTTCTTTGTGAGGTCATATGCACATTGAAAAGCATAAATCTTAAATGCACAGCTTTGACAAATAAATATACCGTATAACATTTATAACTTTAAAGAACAGATTATTTTTACAATCTGCAAAAAATTCTCTTATGCTTCTTCCTGGGCAATTTTTTTCTCCGTCAGAGTTTATTTCTTGATTTTTTTTTTAAACTATAGGTTCATTTGTCTGAAATCATACACTAGGTATTATTTTATGTGCATATTGTCTCATTTAGCAGGTTCGTGAGAATCATCCAGGATGCGTGCTTCAGTAGTTTGTCCCTTTGTGTTGATGAGCAGTACTTGGTTGTATGAATGCTCTACAATTTGCTGATCCATTTTCCTGTTGAAAAACATTTGGGTTATTTTCTGCCTTGGGTTATTATGACTAAAAGATCTATACACATTCTTGTACAAATATTTTTTATATATATTTTAATTTCTATATTAGCATTTAAGTAATGCCTCTTTGCATTTTTTTAGTGATTGGTCCAGATATTACAATATGCATCTTTAAATATCACAATCTACTTAGATTTAATACATTTTAATGCATGTAGAACATAAAGACTTTGCTACAGAACAGTTCCATGTTTCTCCTTCAATCCTTTATGCTATACTTTTGTAAATTTTACATTGAAATATTATAAATCTCACAATACAATGTTAATTTTGTTGCCTTAGATAACAGACAAAATTTTAAAAAGAGAAAATAATATATTTTTTTTAATATATATACTTTTTATTGCATTTAAGTTTGGGGGTGAAAGGTGAAACCTAGCCTTTTGGATCTGACTTCCTTCATTTATAGAAATAAATTCAAGAAGTATCAGTTTTGTGGTGTGAAACAATATAGTTCCATCATGTTGAAAACTAGGATTCGATTTTATGACCACATCATAGTTTATTGATTCACCTGTTGAGAGACATCTGCTTTCTAGTTAACTTTTTGCAACATGGCCCTTCCCCAAGTTTGAGCATTCTCAGAGTTGAGCCATATATTCCCACCCCTCTCAGCTGGCTTCCCCCAAGTGGTTTCTCCTGCCAAGAGGGTCAGTGTGCTGCCCCTGGTCTGAGAACCTTGTGGGCATAGGGCTATCTCCCAAGGGAGCTCCCTCCCACTCAGGAAAGCACACTGGGGTAAGCCCAGGACCCAGTGGTAAACTCAGCTGAATGAATGAGGCAGAAGAGGCCCTGGGAGCAGTTTGCTAGAAGGAAAAATGGAGCTGCTGCAGAGCTTCAAGCCTCAGAGGCAGCCAAGAGGTATCAGCCCACTAGGATCTGAGACCTTACCCCACTCTCTGAAGAGCTCCAGGGCCTGGAAGCCACCAGGTGAGTGACAATGACATCCTGGAGGACCCACTTCTTTCCCTGCTGGTGTCCAGGGCTGCCACCACCCACCTCCTCACAGCTCAACTGGTGTTTGTTTCGTCTTGGGGTCTGCCTTCCTGCTGGGATCCCTGGGGGGGCTGGCATATTATCTCCCAGGAGGGAGGCACCAGAAGCCCATGAAAGAAGAGGGAAGCGGTCCCCTCCCCAAGTTGACCTCACTGCTGTCCACCCACAGAGACAGGCCCATCACATGGAGGAGGACATTGAGGCACAGGTGAGAGCATTGTGGCAGACACTAGGAAGAGCCACCTCCCAGGGATCTGGGCTGCCCTTCCAAACCTCCTGGAGTGGGAGACAGAGACTCCTGGGTGACAGAGACAACCTATCTGGCTGTGGAAGGGGCTGTTTTCTAGGACAAGGAGACCACAGTGTTTCGATGTTGCCCACTGCCAGATGGTGCCTTCTGAAATGTGGCCTATCACCCTCACAGCTGAAGTCCATGATAGGAGAAACACCTAACATCTGCCTAGGATGGCCACATGGGCAGGGGCTAGCTGAAACTCAGAGTGAGGTCACTGGAGAATGTGGTCAGGGGCAGGGTTTGAGGGCTCAGTTGAGGCCAAAAATTCTGATTCTCTCCCGGGGTATGCTCCTCTACTGAGACCTGCTGCCCTGGTTTCCCCCAGCTCCATCCCTCTAGCTGAGTCCTCCTTGCCTCCTTTCCTGCTCTCCCATGTGGGGCCAGGGCCTCAGTCCACCTGGCATCAGTCCCTAAGTTGTAAATTTCCCCATATTTATTCCACAAAGACCTTTGTCTGCACAAGTACATTTATCTCTTGGTCCTCCAGAAATAGAAGTGCCATCTCTCTGACAAGCCTCCACAGCTGGGCAAAGTCCACCTGCCACTGTTCGAGGTCAAAACAGCCCAACATTGTCTCACTGACAGCTCTGTCAAACCCACAGTCCCTCTGCAGGAAATGCTGTAGACACTGCTTTTAAAGCTGCCCTCCCTTCCCACTCCTCCTCCACCTCAGCTCTGTGTGCCCTCAATCCCAGAGCCATTTGTTCCCTGGCAGTCACCTGAGCTACATGCCCTGGTGTCCTCACATCTACAGCAGCCCACCTCACTGAGAGCCAGCACCAAAGTCCCCAGTTCAGCCCTGCCCTCCTCACTGCTCCTGATTCCCCCACAGTCCTGGGCCTCAGTCTCCCCATCTGCAGTATGGGTGTCTGTCCCTTCATCACCCCCAGCCTGCCACCCAGAGCCCAGGCCAGGAATCTAGAGTCATCTTTATAGCCTGACTTCTCCTCTACCTTGTTGGGACATAGACCTTTGGTCTCCCAAGGGAGATTGTCCACCAGGCATTGGTCCCTCACCTGCCTATTGAGGACAGAGTTTGGTGGGTAAAAAGCAGGCTCATCCCTGTCTAGCCTGTGTGCCTGGAATCTGGTCTCACCTGAGTCTTCAGCCTCATTCTTCCATCTTTCTCATCTCCCAAGGATGGAGCACCTGCAGTGCAGGAGAAGATAGGAGTGGGCAGTGGCTCCATGATGGCCCATATCCAGGAGTCTGCTGCTTCTCAGCTGGAATGTGCATCTTTCCCTGCCAGGGCTCAGTCTCTGACCTGCCCCCAGAGAACCCCAGGTGCCTCTCACAGGCTGGGCTGGGGCTCCTCATTCACACAGCAACTCCAGGGGATTCCCTTCTCTTTATCAACAAACAGTGATATCCTCAGGGTGGGGCTGCTGCAGCCATACCTCCTAAGACACCCTAGCCACCCCTGAGCCACATACCTTCCCAAGGAACTTAGTAGCCCTGGTAGGCACTCACCTGTCACAGACACACCGAAGGGGGACAGTGTAAGTGGGTGAGCAGCTGCCAACAGTTGTTTGCCCTGACATTCTCAGGGGAGGTGGTCAGCACTGCAGTAGCTGGGGCCCTTCCAGGATGCAGTCCAGGACAGCAGCCCTGAACCATCCTTGACCCAGACAGTGGGCCTCACAAAACTACCTCCAGATGGGAGGCAGCTCAGCTCCATGGTGTCCCTGCTGCGAAAGACCAGCTGTTCCTGCTGGTTTGGACCATACTTGGAACTTCTTTGGGTGAGATAGGCAGACATGAGAAAGGTACCCCAAAACCTGGCACACCAGCCTCAACTCCAGCCATGGGAGGCACAGTGGGCATTCCTCCCTTACACACATACCAGCAAAGCCCTCAGCAGACCCCAGGAGAAAAAGAATCTGACCAAGAACCTAAAGTTCCACCACGCAACCCTCAAATCAGGGTCAGGGTCAATATTTTTCATTTTGCCAAACTACCTCTGTTCCAGGGGCTCAACTCTGTCATTGTAGGGTGACAGAATCTGTCACAGACAGCCTGAGAATAAACAGATATGGCTGCATGCTCATAAAACATCACTGATGGACATGAAAATTTTTTATTTCAAAGGTCATGAAGTATGATTCTTCTTTCAATTTGTTTAAACATTTGGAAATGTAAATTTTATTCCTGGCTCATGGGGCACAAAAGAATAGGTGGGGACAGCTTGCATTTCGCTGACTTTTGGCAAACATGTAGCTCAGAGCAGGGAATGATGGGTGGGGCAAACCCAACCTTCTCACAGCAGAGATCTACTCCAAGAGGAGTCCCTTTCAGCACCCTATTTCCCATCCCTCATCTTGACTTCAGGAGCAGCTCAGGAGGAGAGTGAGGGGTCAGAACAGGCCTCAGCAGCAAGAAGAAAAAAGCTGCAGGACCAGGCAGGAATGTGGACGGATCTCACTCAGCAGTGCATGCTGCAGGAGCCTTTCCATTAAGCTGAGCACAGGACTGACCAGACCTGGCAGTGCCTGGGTGGGGCTGTCGGGGGTGAGTGAGGCTCTGCATCCTGCATCTTCGATGGAAATTCCACACAGCAATTGGTTACAGAAAACACACGCTGAGAAAAAAAGCAAAGTACAAATAGGACACCAGGTCTGGCCAGTTGGGTCTCAAAGGCCAGTGGGGTGAGGTGGCCCAGGTGGGCCCACAGGGCAGACTGGTGGTAGGCTTCTGCCTGCAGAGGGCCTGGGACCCCCATCTCACAGAGGAGAATGCTGGCTGTTGGGAGGAAGCTGATAGAATAACCAAGGGAACACAGTAGAGCTGGAGCCACAGAGTGTGTGAAGACCCTGGCTGCTTTACCTGAGGGCAGAGACGGTGTGGAGAGCACATCCCCAGGGCAGAGGCACACAGGTGGCTGCTGGACACTGTTAAGCGAGATCCATCCACATGACCTCCTGAGCCTGCATCTCCTTCCTTCTTGTAATCCATGTCCTTTCTGCTCCCTTACTCTCCCCCTGAACTGTTCCTGAAGCCAAAATGTGGGATGGGGAGGTGGGTGCTGAGAGCAAGTCCTCCTGGGGCGAACTCACACTAGGAGGATGCTGGGCTTGCCTAAACTGCTCCCCTCCTCTGAGTTCCATTTCAGCCAGAGGTTGGCAAAGTACAACTTGTCCCCACCTGTTTTTGTGCCATCTGTGAGCCAAGAACAGATTCTACATTTCCAAAGAGTTGAACCAATCAAGAGGGGAATTATATTTCAGGACACCTTAAAATTGGGCACAAGAATGATACAATGGACTTTGGAGATTTTGGGGAAAGAGTGGGAGGGGGGCGAGGGATTAAAGACTATAAATATGGTACAGTGTGTACTGCTCAGTGATGGCTTCACCAAAATCTCACCGATCACCACTAAAGAACTTACTCATGCAACCAAATACCACCTGTACCCCAATAACTTAAGGAAAAATAAAAGATAAAAATAAAATAAACTCTGTATTCGTAAATATTTTGGAAGTGCAGCCATGCCCATTCATTCACAGGTTGTCTGCAGACGGTTTCTCATGTTCAACTGCAGATTTGAGTCTTTGAGACAGAGCCCAGTTGGCAAATCTGAAAATGTTGAGCACTGGACCTTGATGAGGACAGTTTCCAGCCCTTGTTTTGAGGGTTGTCTGGTGAGATTCCAGGCTCTGTGTCATTCTTCCTCACTCAGGGCCTACTGTTGTCTCTATTGGTGTGTCTGGAAAGTGGGGGTGCCACGATGCTTCCTGTGGGGGTGAGTTCTGCTGTGCTCAGTTTTTGGTTGCCTGCCTGGGATCATCTGACTCATCCACAGAGGTCCCAGGACCTGAGCAGGGCCTGCAGAAGCAATTCTCATTTGGTAGCAGGAACACCATGGAACTGATGGGACACCTGCCCAGAGATGATCCTGTTGGACCCACTGTCTGAGCCAAGGATGGTTTAGGGCCTGTGTTTTGGATCACATCCTAGTGAGGCTCCAGCAACTGCAGGGGCTGAACATCTTCCCCAAAGACACTGGGGCCGACAGCTGGCAGAATCAGCTCACCCTGCTCATGCTGTGCCCCTTGAGTGTGCAAGCAGGTAAGCACCAGCTGGGGCCTTGCCAGGCTGGGAGGAGGAGGGGGCTGTCCAGTTTCCTGAGTGGCTGAGGAAATGATACATGGCCTGGGGGTTTTGGGGTGTGTGGCCGCTTCACCCTTTGCCCCAAGGGTCTTGCTGGTGTCAGTAGCGAGGAGTTGCTGCCTGAATGAGTTCTGCCCCACCTGTGAGGGACACCTGGGGTCCTCCTGGGGCAAGTAAAGAGGCTGAGTCTCAGGAGAAAAAGACATTTCTCCCAGCTGAGAAACAGCTGGCACCTGGACGTGGGCCATAGCCGGGACACCTGCTCACATACTCTCCTGCACTGCAGGGGCTCCATCTTTGACAGGTGAGAAGGATGGGAGGATGAGGCTGAGACACAGGTGAGACCAGATTCTAGGCACAAGGCTGGCCAGGGTTATGGCCTGCTTCCCACCCACCAAGCCCTGCCCTCAAGCAGGTGAGGGATCAAGTTCTCTGGAATGACATTCCTGGGGTAATGCCTTGGGTTGGGGTCCCCTCAGGGTGAAGCAGAGGGTAGGTCACCCATATGGCTCTGGATGCCTGGTCCTGGTCTGTGGGTTGCAGGCTAGGGATGAGAGGTGACACCCATGCTAATGATGCAGGGGCTGAGGCACAGGGCTCTGGGGTTCCAGGTGTGGTGAGGAAGCCAGGGCGGCCTGTTGGAACATTGGTGTTGGCTCTGGGTGAGGGGAGCCACCACAGGTATGACTACAACAGGGCATGGGGGCTCAGGTGGTGACCATGGGGTGAATGGATCACAGAGTTAAAGGCATCAGGAGGCGACAGCCACAGCTTAGTGGGCAGGGAGAGTTATTGTGGAAGCTATAAAGAGGGTACTAATGGCATTTCCATGTGAATGGACTGTGGGTATGAGAGAGCAGTCACAGGGACCATGCCCAGGCATCTGGACCTGGAACAGTGGCAGGTGGACTTTGCCCAGCCATAGAGGGACCCATCAGAAAGGTGGGGCTTCTGGTTTTAGAGGAGCCAAAAAATGTGCTCATACAGATGCGGGTCATTGTGGGATGGACTTGGAGATAATGGTGTGTGGGCTGAGGCTTGGTGTCTCTGGAGTGAATGGGCCAGGAGGTGAGGAGGAACCAGCCAGGAAGACAAAGCACGGGGAGACCTGGGGAGCAGATCCCAGGAGGGAAGTGGATATGGAGAGGAAGAAATGCCCAGAGACAATGAACATGTTCTGGCTCTGCCTCCGCCTGAGTCCCTGCTCCAAAGCGCACTCTCCTGTGCCCTCGCCCTGAGTCCCTACTCCAGAGTGCACTCTCCTGTGCCCTCGCCCTGAGTCCCTGCTCCAGAGTGCACTCTCCTGTGCCCTCGCCCTGAGTCCCTGCTCCAGAGTGCACTCTCCCGCACCCTCGCCCTGAGTCCCTGCTTGCCCCTGCCTGCCTGGCTATTACAGGCTGGAATTCGGTGTCTGCATGAGCTCAGGCTGCAGGTCACTGGAGGGCCCTTCAGAAGGCACCATCTGGCAGTGGGCAGTGTTGAGTCCCTGTGATCTTCTTTTCCTGGGAACCATTTCTGCCACAGACTGATGGGCTGCTTCCAACACCCCAGGCGTCTTCTAATCTCCAACCTGGAGTACCAGGGAGGGCAGCTCAGAGCTCTGGGTGGTGCAATTTTCCTGCATCTGTTCACGCCATTTCCACTTGTGCCTCGGTGTCATCCTCTGAGAGATGGGCATGTCCCTGTGAGGGGATGGCAGGGAGGTCTCCATGGAGAAGGGGCTGCCTTCCTCATCTGTTCTAAGTGCCTAGTGCCTCCTTTCTAGGGCATGCTGGCCCAGGCTACCCTGGAGTCCTGGCTGGAAGATAGCTCTTACCCCAGCCCAAAGATATATGACGAACTGGTCGGGCTGTGAGGGAGAGGGTGGCAGCAGCCCTGGGCTTCTGAATAGGGGAGGTGGGGCCTCCAAAATGCCATCCTCCCTGTGTGCCTGCCACACCCTGGAGCTCTGCAGAAGGTGGCCTGGGGCCTCAATTCTAGGGGCTGATGCAGCTCAACTGGCTCTGGGGCTCCAGGTGCTTCAGGTAGCTGGGCTTCTCCTGCTGACCACTGCTCCCAAGATGCGTCCAGGCTCCTCCACCCAGCTGGACTTCCCCCTGGGTTCTGGGCTTCCCCTTCATGGGAAGGAAGAGAAAAGAAGGGTACTACCTGGATTGCAGATGCTCTCTGCTGGGAGATGTCCTTATTCCCTGAAGGGTCCCAGGCCAGTTGGAAGCACCCTGGACCTCTCAGAAGGAGCAGACTTTTGGGGGAAGTAGAAGTCGGAAACACATATCTCAGTGCTGAGAATGTTGAGGGCAGGAGGACGAGGTATCCAGGTCCCTGGGAGCCTCATTCATCCCAGGCTGGGGTCCTTGAAAGACCAACACTCTTTCTACAGAGTAGGGAGACAGACAGGTGTTAGCAGGGGCAGCCTTGGAAGGTGGATCGGGTCAAATGGGCCTCTGCTTTCTGACTTCATGTACCTTATGGTCTTCATGTGCACCTCCGCTGGGAGGGGCTCCTCGCTGGACTCGAGGACAAGAAGCTGCAAATCTGTTTATTTTCACCACCTGTCTACCAGCAATCCCACTTCCTCCACCTCTTGGCTGAAGAATGGCAAGGAGTTCCATTGACAGCATCACATCAGGGAATCAAGGTGGGCCTGGTGGGGGAGGTTGGGGAGTGGGGTCTGCCATTGCTCACTTGCCGTTTCACCCTGAGCTGTGACATCAGCAGTGGATTGGTGTCATGAGGAGTGTAGTGCCCTGAAACTCCTGGTACTGCACTAATTGAACTCGTCATGGAGGACAAGTTTGACAGCACCCAGCAGATGTACATGCTGGACAGGCGGAGTGAGGACTGAGCCCTGGTCTGCCTGTGCGAAGTGTTCTCCTCACAGACCCAGTGTGCCTGCGGGGCTGCCACCAACCATAAGGTGGTGCTGGGCTGAGAGGAGCAGTTCTGCTGCGTGGTGTACAGTGACAGCGTGGAGAGGTGAGTGACAGCAGGATGGGCGCATTGGCATGTCCTACATCACCATGCTCAAGGTCGGTGCCACTGCTGGCCATGTGCAGGGCTGGGGGCAGGCTGGAGACTCCACTTGACTAAAATCTACCAGAATTAGAGATTTTAGATTTTAAAGTAGCCTGTGAAAGACAAAATAATGTCACCAGCCAGGAGACAACATTTTCAGCTGTTAGCAGTTCTGGATACAAACCTGCTACTGGTCCATATAGCACTACTATTAACCAAATTCCAAAATTAGATGTAGTTTCTCCTCAAGTAAGAATGTATGTGTCAGGCAATAAAAGTAGGAATCACTCCAGTGACTACTGTCCCTAATAATCCATTCAGAAATATTTGCTTCACCCTCTGCAACTCTGTACTGTCTGATTTTCGACGCTGACTAAAAACATTGTGAGTTAACTTCTAACTAATCCACATATTTAATGAATATGATTTTATTTTAAGATCCACCATAAAATAATGCAACAAAGTCTATTTGAATTACAGAGATAAAATGAACATAAATTTGGATGGGCTATTCTGGAATATGTAGAATTAGTTATTTTTGTATTTATGAGTTTAGTTAACCTACATTCATTAATAATGAAAATAATGCTGAAATACATTTTTTCTGTAGTGCTTAAACTGATACACTTGCTAATGAATGAATGTAAATTAAATGAGCATTGATGATTATTCAAAAAATTTTTTAAATTTTTAACAGATTTAACAAAACGCTCATCCTTGATTTAGTAAATTCACTCTAAATATTTCTTTATTTTTGATACTATCACAAACAAAATTGTTTATTATTATTATTTTGTAAAGAGAAAAACAGTCTCACTCTGTGGCCCAGGCTGCAGCACAGTGGCGTGACTATGGCTCACTGTCGTCTTAACCTCCCAGGCTGAAGCCATTCTCCTGCTTCAACCTCCTGAGTAGCTGAGAATACAGGCGTGCACCACCATGCCCGGCTATTTTTTAAAAGTTTTTTTTTTCTTTTTTTTTTATAGAGACAGGGTCTCACTGTGCTTCCCAGGTTTGTCTCAAACCCTTGAGCTCAAATGATCCTCCAACCTTTGCCCCTCAAGAAGCTAAGATTACAGAAATGAACCACCATGCCTGGCCTGAAATTGTTTTCTTAATTCATTTTCAGGTTGCCCATTGCTAGCAAGTAAATGTACATGTAAATTTTGTATATTGCTCTTGTATCTTGTGAAAATTGCTGAACTCATTATTGACTCTAGTTAGCTTTTGTGAATTCATTACAAATGTTTATATACAAGTTTATGTCATATGCAGTAAAAGACAATTCTAAGCTCTTCCAATATGACGAATTTGCTTAGTTTTTTCTTATGTATTTATCTGGTTAATAACTCTTGTTCCATGATTAATAGAGTGCTTTAGTGTACATTATCTTGTTCTCAAATGTTAATAACAACTGGTATTTTTACCATTATGATGTTAGCTGTAGTTTTTTCTTTTTTTCTTTTTTTTTCTGACTACCTTTAGCAGACCTTAGAAGTTTTAGTTTTTGTATTCTTAGTTTCCAGGGAATTTAATCCTGAATGAGAGCTGGATTTGTTAGATGCTTTTCTGTGTCTATTAAAGTAATTTTTGTTGTTGTTATCATATTAATTTTGTATATTGCAGTGACTGATTTTTCAGTGTTAAGTCAATACTACATTTGTAAAACAATTCCATTTGGCCATGGTGTAAAACAATTTTGAGATGTTGCTGGATTCAGCTCACTAGTACTTTTTGAGACTATCTGGTGTGTCTATCAGGGATATCCATTTATAATTTTCTTTACTCGTGCTGCTTTTGTCTGGTTTTAGCATCAGAGTAACACCGGCCTCACAGAATAAACTGGCAAGTGTTCCCCACAGTGTTCTATTTGGTGAAAAGATTTGTGAAGAGTTATTACTTTTTCACTGAGTGTTTGGTAGAATTTGCCAATTAAGTCATGTGGCTCTGAACTTCTCTTTGTGGAAGGTTTTTAGTTAATTGTATTTATTTATTATATGTGTATTCCTATACTCTATTCCTTCTTGGATTTACTGTGATAATTTGTGTCTACCAAGGTATTTATTTCTAATGTGTAGTATTTCATATTTTTATATTTTCTAAGCAGTTGATATTCAAGATTCAGAAAGTTTAATGTAGGAGATTGAGGCTTTGGTTTATTTAATGAAAGAGTCAAATTTTCCTCTGTCAAAAAATGAAGAATATTATGATAACTGCCTATACATAATACTCATATTTATTTTATAAATCAAATCAGTTGTTAAATAGAAAAAAATTAGTGAAGGGTGTCATTTGGCTTTGGATAAATCAAGGCCACCCACTGTTTTTCATCAATATTTAGATAAGAAAGAATAACAAATTTTGATAAGAACAAATATTAAATGACAGAATATATAATGAACGTATGAACAATGATAATTTGATAAATCAAAATACTAAGTACTTAGTCAATACAATGTGTTAGTTACTATGCTAAATAATTTACACATATAACTTTTTAAATTTTTAATTTAGGGACAAGTTCTTGTACTGTCATGCAGGCTGGAGTGCAGTGGTGTCATCAGTGCTCACTGCAGCCTCAACCTCCTGGAGCAAGTGATCCTCAGCCCTTGAGTAGCTGTGACTACAGATGCACACTACTATACCTGACTAATTTTTTATTTTTGTAGAGATGGGTGTCTCCTATGTTACCCAGGCTTACACATATAGATCTAATACCTAGCAGATTAAAATATATGCCACAGTGTTTATTGACAAGAAAACATTGATACATCTACAATCATATTAGGTGACATTAAAACCATCACAGAAATAAAATGTTTTGGTGTATAACACATAAATGAATATAAAGAAAGTTAAACAACTATTAAAAGTATGACTAGACACTGCAACAAACAGCATTCTTTACTAGTTAATGAAATATACATTGTTTTTCAACTTATGAATAAGTTACTTAAAATAGTAAGGTTTTAGGCCAAAAAAAGTTACTAACTTTATGAAAGCTCATATCGTCTATGAACATTCCTGAAGGTCATATTTTCTAGACTTTGTGAAATGAACGTGGCAACTATGAATTCATGTGTGATTAACCAATAATATCTAGCCACATGTAAACTTTATTTCAATTCCTTTTAATTTACTTCTGCATTAAGTGAGAAATCTAAATTGAGATTATTTTTACAGTCAAGTACATGCTAAAGAGAAAGCCTGATGATCAGAGCCAAGGAACCTCAGTTCAGGTAAATAATTCCACTCTATGAGCTTAGAATTTTCCATGAAAGCAGAAATTCTGACTATGTATAAGTACTTTTAACTGCAGTGATAGCTCTTTTCAGAAATGTTTAAAAAAAAAGAATAAAATGTTATGTATTAAAAATTATCTTTCCACTCAAATTATTACCTGCATGTCGTATATCTGAGGGAGAATAAAGTTCCAAATGAAGAACTTTACACTTTCTCATAAAATATTGTTGTCCATTACAAATTGTACCCTGAGAATAATTCTTCTTATGAAAAAAATAATATATGTTGTAAAAACTTTAAATAAAGACAACTAAAATTCCTCAAGAAGTTACAAGAATTGCTGAATTCTGAAAAAATAATTGAAAGGAAAATGTAAGCACTTCCAACTAGCAAAATTAAAAAAGGAAACAATCCAGGGAAGTAATCAAGCTAAAAAGCAGGTGCTCCCTTTAGATACTGACTGACTGGCCACAATGATGTCAAATCAATGTGAGTTTTATTCAACTTCCAGGTGTGAAACTATAAAACCCAGAAATAAACTGACTACAGACACTCCAAATTTAGTATTTCCCAAAGATGAGAACCAAATTATTTATTATGAAGCAAAAGAGGATATAAGCTACCAGGAATAAGGATCAGAAGAGGAACTAGAAAATGCAACATTATTATTAACATCATTTTCTGTACTTTATCATTTCAAGGTTATTTGATTTTTAAAATATGTAAAAACAAACACTGCTATTTCTAATTTTTATATAACTTTAAGTCTTCACAAAACATTTTCATTTTTCTAGACTACTCATATATGCATGACAATTATTTTTTCTTCTTCAAATTAATTATTGTTGACTATCTTACAGGAAGAAAAATAAAAATCATAACATGTCTACTCACCTCATGTGTTCCTCTTGCTGGCTGCTCTCAAACTTAAATTCTAGCAAAATTCAATTTTTGCTAATTTCCTATGCTTTCTTCAATGTGTTAAATATATAACAAAAAACTAACTTGTTTAATAAGCTGGAGTGGGAAAACATTGAAGCAAGGTCTGGGGCTGGCTGTGTGTGCAGAAGTCCTGTGCAGGCAGGAGCCAGCCAGTGGTGTCTGTGGAGTCCAGGTAAAAAGTTTTCACAGTGTATCTTTCCAGAATTTCTGTTAGCTTTTTACCAAGTGAATCCTGATGAAGAAGAAGAGTTTTGACCCTGAGTCAAAAGGACACCCGACAAGCATGGTTTAAATAGAACCTGTACCCTTGCAGACTTACCAGTGAAAAACCGGCCAGGTAAATTGGCATTCTGGAGGCTAGAATCCAGATTTGCTTTGAGAGATAATGCCAGATAAGCAAGAACCAATTTTGACCTCGGCCTTGGACTCATGAATACCTCTCCCCAGGCAGACAAAAGTGAGAGGCAATTAATAGATCCCAGACTAGTGTCCGCATCTGAGCCTTTGAGAAAAAATTATTTCCAAGCGTCACCATCAAGGAGAAACTGGTGAAACAGACAGGCATTACAGAGTCCAGAATTCAGATCTGGTGTCAAATCAAAGGACCAATCATTCAAGCTAGAGCATAAATGGGCCTGTAAATTCTCCAGCTCAAGGTCTAAGTCAGAGGCCTCACCTGACTGTAAGCTGCAGTGAGGCCACCTGTATATCTATCTAAGAAGAACCTATCTTCTTCCTGTCTCCAATCCATTCACCAGCAAAGGGTTATTTGCACTGGTTCTTCCTCGCCATACACATCTTATGATCCTTGGGATCCCACGCATCAAGGGTGGTGATGCACCTTCTCATCCAGGCTCTGCATACAGGAGAGATTTTCCAAACCTCCTTGACGCTTAGGGGCCATGTGTCAACAGGACCAACCCAGGAGGTGCACTGTCACGTCATCAGAAACTTAACCTCCGTGCCAAAGAATATGCGAGGAGGAAAAGGACCATGAGCATGCTGGCCTGGCAGGTGTTTTCTTAAAGAGAAACCCTCAGCTTGGTCATTCTTGGCCATATGGCAGAGTCTGGTTTGGCTGGAAACATCCCACCTGATGCAATGGTGGGGCTGGTGCAAGGGTCCTAAGACATCAGGGTTCAATGAGACTCCAAAGTAGGGGCACCTCAGCAGCCTGGACACCCCGAGTCTCCCATGTGCTGGGAGCAGACGCAAGCCATAAAGGACCTGTTCCATCTGCTTGACCAGCAGCACCAGCCACCTGCATTCAGCCTTTTTGATAATCTCCTGTAGATGCCAGAGTGGCACAATCAATTCGGAATCTGGATCCACAGAAAGAGCAAGACATTGCTATGCTGGAACAACCCATCAATTTAGGGCTTGAAAGGTAAGTCCCCTAAAAGGGCAGAATATCCTGGGCTTTGGCCTCTCTCCTTCAAGCACAACCAGATTATCACCTCTCTTCTGACTTCTCACTATGCGCAGCACTGGGACAAGGCTCCTGACTCCACCCTCTCACCTTTCCACCCCTGCACTCTTACCGGGCAGACCAGAGACCAGGAGACCTAAACTGTGGCGCAGCCGGGGGAGAATCGAATCCAAAGAGGGCGGTGGCGACGAGGGCTGCGCTCACACAGGTGTCCCAGCCCAAAGCTGCAGGCCTAGGCTGGGGTCCAGGTGGCATTCAGTGCAGGTTCTGCGATGCCACTGGAAGGCCTGGAACAGCCTCTGCAGCTGCTGCTTTGTTTTCTTAAATGCAGAAAACGTGAACACTTTCTCAAGGTGTTTAGATAAGCCCAGGCTCCCTCAGCTGAACGTGGGGATAATGGCTTTCTTCAGCATGGTTCATTGCCTCTCCCGCCAAGGCAGCACCCAGCCTGGGCCTTGTCAATCCAGCTGCTCCAGGGTGGAGGCCATCCTGTCAAGATCCCTCCCTGCAGCTCCACGCCTCCTTTTCTTCTTCCTCAACCACCAGCATACTTTTGGTCATCCTCCTCGTCACAATGGGGTGCCTGACACCATGAAGACCCTAGAACCCTACTGATCTCAGTTCCTGCACAGGTCACATGAGCATGCAGGAAGTTCAGAAGGAAAGTCATCTGCCACCTCTAGAATGAACAGAACAAAACCCCTGCACTACAGGAACAAGTCAGGAGCCCAGTGGGGGCTGCAGGTCCAGCCTGCAACAATTTAGACATGTGGGGTGCCCTGTGGCTCACGCTTGTGTCCTGCAGGCTGGAGCCTGCATGAGGGTCTACAGCCTTTGTTCTGGATGTGGAACTAGAGCTTCAGTTGGTTACCCAGGTGTCTCCAAGGAGAAAGGGTGGACACGGCGAGAATCGTCAGCACAGTGGATGACCTTGCCCTGGTAGTGACCAACATTCCCCATGTGGCACCAGCAGCCCCAGGCTAGAGGCAGTCACAACAGGCCTCCTTCTTACAACATCTCTCCTGCTTTTTTTTTTTTCCAGCCCTAATTTCCTGCTTGTGGTCACTCTCTTTGTCACAATGGGGCACCTGGCACCATAGTGACTCAGGAAGTGCAGATCTGAGGTCCTGCAGCATCCAGGCCAACATACTGGGAGTCAGAGAGGAAAGTCCTCTGAAGCCTCCAGAAGAAATGGAACAGGGGCTGGCACTGCAGGAAGAAGTGGGGCACCCAGTGGCGGATGCAGGCCCTACACACCACAGCAGTAAACGTGTAAGGTGCTCTCTGGCCCAGGCCTGTTTCCTGGAAGCTGGAGCTGTGCCCAGGACCTGGGTTGCCCTTCCACACACAGAATAAGCTGTTAGGCAGGCTGCCTCACCCGGCACCCTAGCTAGGCCAGAGAGAATCTTGGATGCTGCTTTCCTGCAGCCTGCAGTGCCTGCCACTTTAGTGACCCTAATAGCACTTCTCCCACAGGGATTCCTCAGTGTCCAGTTCTCCAGCCTGGGGTTTCTCATCACCCAGAGATCCCAAAATAGACGAGAAAATGTATTCTCTTTCTGGGTCCACAAGGGGGCGGAGTTTCAAGGGCAAGAACTTCCCAGTGCCATGCCACACCCCCTCCATCCGGGGATTAAAGATTTTTGTTTAATTTTCATAGACAGGGGAAAGAAGCAAAGATCAATCACTCCAGTGGAAGTTTAAAGGAACTCCTTTCATAGGTCCAAGGGCTTGGAGAGGGAGGGAATTCCTCCCAGGTGAAAAGTCCCTTTCTTCCACACCTCTTCTGATTTCATATTTGGGTCCCCTTCCACAATCTTCATGGAAGCTTTCTCTCTCTAATCTTTTTCCTTCCCCTTTTTCTCTCTCCTCCTAAATAAATCTCTTTCTACAAAACTCTTTGGAGTCCGACATTTACCTGTGAGCACACTGCACCTGGCATAGTTCCCTCTCCCATTCTTGGGTGAGTGAGGGACCAGGAGCCTGGAAAACCATCCTCTTGGGGGAGCTGAGCCTCCCTGCACCCCAAAACCCGGCAAACAAGGTGATCTGCAATAGCATGACCAAGCACCAGAAACAAACAAACAATTTGAGGGAAGTCCATTGGTCACTTTGATTTTTCAAGGATGACAATTGTTTCTACTTGAAATCTTAAGAGTGCATGAACAGTCTATTCTACTAGATGTGGAATTCCTGATAAAATTAATTAAAAGGTGAATTCTGATTCTAAGGCACTTTGTATTCTCAAATTGTGTCTGTTTTCCCTAGTCTCGTCAAAATGGAGTGATGACTACTTGTCTTCTTAGCACTTTGAGGACACAGAGCCTTCAATGGAAGTGTGTCAAAAAAACATTTCATACAGGGCCGTCACTTCCAATTTTCAATCAAGGTGGAAAACTAACCATCATGTGTGAAACACTGTCGGCCAAAATACACAATTAGCAATACAAAAATGAATGGCATAAACTCTTCTACAAATGTGTGGCCATCATGGCAATTTGAACATCAAAAAAATTGCCAAACTCAGGAAGAGAAATGTATAAACTCATGGCTGTTAGGAAGCTTAGCTTCTGTGTACTAGAACCTAGTGCCAATCGACTTCATTTTCTATGTATTTCCAGTTTCTATTTTTTCAGTTTCACCCACAGCTGCACAGGCATTCCAGTCCTTCTCCTTCTCTTCCTGTGTTATGGGTACAGCGTCTCATTGCTCTCCCCACCTGATGTCATGTAACACAGCACTTTGTCATTCTGATGAGTAGATTACAATTTTACTAATGCAATGAGAAATACTTTTTGATGAGAGAGTGTGAGACTATTTACAGGCCTTAAATGCAACATTCAACCACTTATTAGAGAAAAGAGAAAATCAATGTCAATAATATTACCTCAGGGCCAATTAATATGGCTCTTATCAAAAAGGCCAATGATAGGCCTAGTGAGGATGTGGAGAAAAAGAACCCTTGAACACTGTTGGGAGGAATATTAAATTGGACAATCATTTTGACACATTGTATGAAGATTTTTCAAAAAACTAAAAATAAATTGCATATGATCCTGCAACTTCATGTTTGAGTATATATCTAAAGGAATTTAAATTGGTGTACTGAAGAGATATCTGTACTCTCATGTCATACTAGTCAAGATATCTAAGTAAGCTAAATTCCCATTGATAGATGAATAGAAAAAGAAAATGTGGTTCATAGACACAATGAGATACTATTAAGCCTTAAAAAACTCTCATTTGTGACAACATGGAGGAAACTGGAGGATATTATGCCAAATGAAATAAGCCAGGACACAGAAAGGCAAATACTGCATATTCTTCCCTATATGTGGAATCAAAAGAAAAAAACAGTGTCAGAGAAACATACAACAGAGACTAGAAAGGTGGTTATCAGAGAGTAGGGGAGGAAAAGGGAGGGATGGGGAAAGAGATGTTTATGGAAGAATACAAAACTTCAGTCAGACTGGAGGAAAAAGTGATCTATTATTGTACTGCATGGTGAGCAAAGTTAATAATGATATATACTTCAGAATTTCAAAAATAAACCTCTAATACTCTCACCACAAAAATAATAAATTGGGGAGGTGATAAATATGTTTATTAACAGGACTAAATGTTTCTATAATGTATGCATATTTTAAAACATCACATTGTACCCATAAATATATAAAATTATTATTCACTAATTATAAAAAAGGTAAAGTCACAGGACTTGCAACTAGTTCTGGTCCTAGTGACATTGATTTTTTTCTCTTCAGCCATCACACGGTGATGAACTTCAGAGTGGGGAAGAAAGCATAGACGTGAGAAGTGTCCATTTTGCCTCTGGAGTCAAAATCAGAACTTTGTTCTTGGTTGTGGATGGTGATAAATCCTTTCATAGAATTCTTCCTAACTAGTGCCCTGCCCCCAGTAAAGGCCTTAGCACCCATCACCAAGTCTCCCACTTATGGTATTTGGTCTGCTGGGTTGCAGCTCTTAAAGGAGCCAAGACTGAAACCTGAGATTGGAGAGCTGTGGGGGATTCTGGAATTTTATAGGACATTACTTTTATTTAAATTCATAGCATTTTCTTTAAATCAAGCAGGCAGCTTTTCTGGTACTCAATGAAAAGCACACCAGAGTCCCCCTACCACCACCGCGACACAAACACACACACACACACACACACACACATACCATGAGAAGTATTTTAATCCATTTGAGTGTATTTTCTTCCTGGGGTCATTAGTTCCATCACCAAATTAATCTGGGTAATTCTTTTTCTCATGGTAATACATGGAAATTGAGTTTCTCATGACCATGACAAGAGTTCACACCTAAAAACGTTTTTGGAGCCCTGTGGCCACTTGGAAGTTGGAGTGATGGATGCACTGCCAGCCGTTTCATCCAATCATTGCTTGTAGGCACAGGTATGACGTCTACAGCCTAATTAGAACTGCATTATAAAATGTTTGTTTTCTTTTCAAAATAAAGCAAATCTTCAGGTTTCTTTCTTCTTTTTTTCTTCTACACTATTGATTTAAGAAAATTCAATTACCATGAAGTGGGACTTCCATTTTACTTCACACATTCCATTTATAGCCTTCATCTGTCATGTCCCCTCCAGCTTGTCATGCAGCACAATCCTTTTCTGAGCTGATTCATTTCGCAAGTCACCCTGACGATGGCTGTCCAGAGAACCCAACCTTAACTACTTCTAGTCTGTTGTCCTTTCAGGCAAAGCTTAAAAATGCTTCATTTCTCATCTCTTGGGTTTTGTCAGCAAATACATCTTATCACACTTTTTAGCTGTGTTAGAAGTATTGCCATCTTCAGGATGTAATGTCATTTGGCATCACCCATGGATTGAACCCCAAGAATAATTTACCTATAAATTTTTCTGAAAGATAACACCCTGACATCCAAAACAGAGCCTGGGAATATTCTGCCAGAGGGCTCTTGGCTGGAAATGTCTGCCTGGGTCTTAGAGAAACTACCTTCCCCTTCTCTGGGCCACTTGAACCAGGACTTGGAAATCTCAATGGACTGTCCTGCCAGAGGTGGGAGGAAGTGACTAAGGGGGTGATCCTAGAATGGTGCATGCAATTCCTGAGCTCTGGAGAGGATTTAGAGCTTCCCACAGATGGAAGCCTTGCTTTTTCATTTCCTGTCCAACTGATACATTCAGTGGTAAGGTAAACATTTTGCATTTTAATATTTATATTTTTTATTTTATATGAGATATATATTTAAACAACAAGACTTTGTAATTATCTTGGGCAATACAGTGGAAACCTATATAAAAAATGTTTAGGAATTAGCTGGGTGTGGTGGCACCTACCTGTAGTTCCAGCTACCCAAGAGGCTGAGATGAAAGGAAAATTTTAGCCTGGAAAGTTGAAGCTGCAATGAGACATGTTCACATCACTGCACTCTAGCCTGGGCAATACAGTGAAATCCTGTCAGCCAGTCAGTCAGTCATCAATCAATCAATCAATGACACTGGATTTGAAGGGGACCATGTCAAGGATTCATTTTTTAAAATAAGGTCATTTAGATGAATAGATTAAATAAACAAATAAATGAGACACTGAATTTGATGGAGAAAGTGTTGGGGATTTATTTCCTTTCTTCAAAAAGTTACAATATTTAGCCCCATGTACAATATACAAGGTTCAATAATGCTTTTATTTACTAACAATGATCGACTAAAAATAAAATAAAAATTTTTATTTTTATATGTATTAAAAAGAAATAAATATGTAGTAGATTTAATCAAGTGCAATTTTACATTAAAAATACTAAAATGTAAGACCTGAAATAGTAAAAGTTCTAGAAGAAATTCTATGAGAGGCCGGGCGTGGTGGCTTAGGCCGGGCGTGGTGGCTCACGCCTGTAATCCCAGCACTTTGGGAGGCCGAGGCGGGTGGATCACAAGGTCAAGAGATCGAGACCATCCTGGTCAACATGGTGAAACCCAGTCTCTACTAAAAATACAAAAATTAGCTGGGCATGGTGGCACATGCCTGTAGTCCCAGCTACTCGGGAGGCTGAGGAAGGAGAATTGCTTGAACCCAGGAGGCAGAGGTTGCGGTGAGCCGAAATAGCACCATTGCACTCCAGCCTGGGTAACAAGAGCAAAACTCCGTCTCAAAAAAAAAAAAAAAAAAAAAAAAAAAAAAAAAAAAAAAAAAAAAAAAAAAAAAAAAAGAAATTCTATGAGAAACTCTTCTAGACAAATAATTGGTCTGGACAAATAATTCATAGCTAAGATCTCAAAAGCAAATACAACAATAACAAAAATAGACAAATGAAACTTATTAAACTAAAAAGCTCCTGAAAAGAAGCTTTGAATTGGCAGGTGAGCATACTGCCCACAGGCTGAGGCAGGAGAATTGCTTGAACCTGAGAGGTGGAGGAAACAACCTATGGAATAAGAAAAATGTTTGTGAGATATGCATGCAACAAAAAACTTATGTTCAGATTATACAAGGGAATCAAACAGATCAACAAGAATAAAACAAGTAACCTCATTAAAAAGCAGGAAAAGAACATGAACAGATACTTTTCGAAAAGAAGACAATGACAACCAATGAGGATGTGAAAAATCTTCAACATTGCCAATAGTCAGAGAAATGCCAATTAAAAACCACAATGAAATACCATTTTATACTCTTCATAATGGCTATTAAAAAGCAGGAAATCATAGAGATTTCTCAAAAAACTAAAAATAGAACTTCCATTTGATCCAGCATTCCCACTACTGGGTATGTACCCAAAGGAAAATAATTCATTACATAAAGAAGTTACCCACATTCATATGTTTATTACAGCACTATTTACAATAGCAAAGATATGAAGTCAATCTAAGTTTATCAATGATTGAATAAAAAATTTGCTATACATTTATACCATGGAAGATTACTCAGCAATAAAGAAGAATAAAATCATGTCTTTTGCAGCAACATAGATAGAACTGGAGGCCATTACTGTAAGTGAAATAACTCAGAAACAGAAAATAAAATACTACAATTTCTCACTTGTAAGTGGGAGCTCAATAATACATACACTTGGACATAGAGACTGGAAAAATAAACACTGGAGACTCAGAAACATGGGAGGTTGGTAGAGGGTTTAGAAATGAGCAAATACCTGATTGGAACAATGAGCACTGTTCAGAGGATTGTTACACAAAAACCCATACATACTTTCTCGCTAGGCACCATGTCCCTGTAATGAAAGTGCATTTGTAGGCCAGGTGCAGTGACTGACGCTTGTAATCCCAGCACTTTGGGAGGCCGAGGCAGGCAGATTACCTGAGGTTTGGAGTTTGAGACCAACCTGACAAACATGGCAAAACTCTGTCTCTAATAAAAATACAAAATTGGCTGGGTGTGGTGGCACATGCCTGTAATCCCAGCTACTCAGGAGGCTGAGGCAGAGAATCGCCTAAACCTGGGAGAGGGAGGTTGTGGTGAGCTGACATGGCGCCATTGCACTCCAGCATGGACAACAAGAGCAAAACTCTGTCTCAAAAAAAAAAAAAAAAAAACCAGTGCATTTGTACTCTCTAATGTATTAATAAAGTGTAATAAAGGGGACAAAAACTGACCTTTATTAAGAGGGCAAACTGAATAGACCTCATACATTTCATAAATGTTTAGATTGGGTGAAAAATAACTTTAATAAAAATAAATAATACTGTATTTTAACAATGGTATAAAAAGATAATTTGGTGAATTAGCATAGTTAGTCCTTAGCACACACAATATGTTAGGCAAGATTCTAAGCCACTAGACATTTGTAGGTAGAATATCCCACACTATAAAATAACCCAAAAATTTATTGGCAATGACAAATTGACATATTTTCAATCATATTAGATGTTATCAAAACCATTATAAAATTTATCGTTTTGTTTCATAATAAAGGATCATATAACATTAAATAACTACATTAAAAAGTTTGATTAATTTGGCATGTAAATAAGTGGGCAGCATGTTGACCAGTAAACAGAGCATACACATTATTTTCAAAGACTAAACAAAATCATTTTACTACTTTTAATTTATTTTTGATGGGGAGAGCAGCTTTATTCGCTGGAAATATAGTGGGGTCCTCTCCCTGGGAGGTGGGGTCTTCCACTGGTCACCCCGGCAGTGGTCCAGGAGGCGCCATGCAATTTAGTGCTGGGCTCAGCTGGGGCCCGGGCCTTGGAGACGGTGAACTGTGCAGGGAAGCAGTAGCTGTGGGTCCTCACCGCCTCTTCAGCCCTGCTGCACTGGATTCTTGGTGTTTCTCAGGCTCCCACCGAGCCTGCATCTGTACAGGACAGGGACCCATCTGGCCTGGGACCTTCTCCTCACAGCCCAGTTGCACGCAGCCCAGGCATTTCCACTTCCTCGCCTTAGGCTGGACTTTGCATTCCGGTTTCTTCCAGTCCTTCTTCCAGCCTATCGCCTGCCTGAGTTTAAATTCCAGCCTCAGAAATATTCCAGCTGGGAAAGGCGTGTTCACAGCATCGTTCACACTGGTCACCCGCAAGGTCACCGCACGGGCTAGTGGATTCCTCCAGGACCACCCGCAGGCCCCGGCGCTGGGCCCGGTGAGCTTGGTCAGGACCGCACCAGCCGGCGCGGCCAGCGGGGCCAGCGGGATCCGCAGCAATCGCTTGCTTCCGCGGTCAGCCCGGTCCTGCAAAGTGGGTGTGCACCACTCAGCAGTCAAAGCCGGCCGAGAGCCGCCTCCTCCCCTGCCCTGCCCATGGGGGTCCACGCCCGCCGAACGGTGGGCAGAGGCGAAGGAATCAGAAATGTCCCTTTCTCCACATTGACCTTGGGTTCCGCCTGGTCCTCTGCACTGTCTCTCACCTTACCCGCACTGTTCCCTGGGGCCGGCAGTTTTAGCAAAGTTCTCTACCACCTGCCTGTGTCGGTAAGCAGTCCTGTGGCCCACTCCCACCCTTCACCCCTTTTCTGGCCCATTCTCTCTCTCCACTGGGTCTCCAACGCGACCCCCTCTCCTTGCTACTGTCCCCTGAGGCCTTCTCTGCTTCACCCCGCTTGACTTCTCCTTCCTCATCCTGAATCTCCTGGCTCCCACGGGGTGCCCCCATGCCCAGAGCCCAGACAAAACCAACAAAATTATTTTACATGGGAACATTTGAATTTCACTGAATTCATGACAGCAGAAATTCATCTGGTCATATTTTAAATAATTATGAAATGATAATAGCAATTATAAGTTTAAAGTGTACCTAGGGTTAAGAATACCCACTATTTTTACCACTGCCACCACCAACAACAAAACCCTGTTACAGTAACAAACTAGTCCAGTAAATTTGCAGGATACGATATTAGCAAAGTGGTAGAAGAGGAAAGAATGTGCAAAAGTCAGTTTTATATCTACACAGAGACACTGGACTTCATTGAGGGTAACTAGCAAGCTTCTAGCCAGAAAATTCTTGTTGAAACTCAACAGTTTCAGCGTCAAATGCCAGGTGTCAAAGTGTCAATCCGTCCTCAAACTCTTGCCATAAGTGGAGATGACAGTTCCAGCCTCAGATGATGTACGTGTCTGAATGAAGGGTAGAGTCAGATTCTACAGGATCACTTGAGTCAGGAAGATATGGCAATGACAGGTAGGTGCTCCTGAAGCCAACAAGTTCCCCATCCTTTGCCCTTGAAGTCCAAATCCACAGTGATTATATGGGCCAAAGTGTAGAAATGCCACCAACATGACTCCAAATCTGATTTTCCAAAGGATGCAGGTGACTGTGCTGGGATGGCGCATGAAGAGTAAGGGACACTGGAAGCACAAAGTGAGGGAGATGAACAGGACACAGCTGAGAACCTGCTCGCTGGCCTTGACTATGGGAGTTGGGTCCCTGCTGACCTGGCACGAGGCTCGGATGGGAGGCAGGGTGGAGCTGGATGCACTCCCTGCTGTGAACCACTTGCTCAACACCTGTGTTGAGCATCCTCAGGGAGAGCAGCGTGGATAGAATTCTCTCCACCTGTCAGGGGAGATGTGGAGACCAGGCCCAAGAGCCATAGTTGTTCTACCAAGCAGGAGAGGGAAGGTGGACTGTGGAGGTGGGGCTGGGGCTTGAGGTGAGGGTGAAGTTGGGTCAGCCTTGGGGAAACCATGTCATGATGTTGCCAGAGGTATTAAGGACCCTAAATGCATGCATTTAGAATGGGACCAGTTAGTGACATCTGACACAGAATGATGCAAACGAACCAGTTCAGAAAACTGAAAACAATATCAGAGTCAATAACAACCACATCCACTAGGTGGGCCCTGATGGTTCTTTGGTTACCTCCATTTTTGAATTGGGGAGAAGAGGCTCAGAGCTGGAAACGTCATTTTTTTTTTCCCCAAAGACTCAGTGAGAGCTGATGCTTGAACCCTGTTTCTGATGACTCCATAACTTTGGGATATGTTTCAGAAAATTCTTTCTGGAAGCAAAAGTGCAGTGGGGACAGAGGAGGGGAGATAAATGGTCCAGACAGTGTGGGGCAGTGCCCCAGAATTTGGGACAGTGATCTAGGAGAAAGAGAATGGAGCCAGGGGATAGAGGAGAGCAGACCAGAGAACTGCTCAGTGGGAAAGATAATATGAGTGATGGATGGGAGGGGTGAGGGAAAGAAGGGAGTTGATGCTGGGGAATTCATCTCTTCCCTGACCCAGGTGACCCTGTAGAATCTGGGTTATACAGAACAGCTTAATGTGCATGTATTTTTAGTGTGCTAAAATGCAATTATGCTAGATCTCTAGCTAATATCATTTATTTGATTCACTCAGTATTATTTTCAGGATGCATTTAAATTGCTATGCTTCCATCCAAACCTTGTCTGGGGCTCCATTATTTGCTTCCTCCCCATCTTACCTGCCTTCTCCCTACTCATGGACATGTAGATTTGTCCAATTCCCCTTCTAGAAGGATGCTGCAGGGAACATTCTTACATGCTCCCCGATGAGCAGGTTTGAGAAATTAAGAAAAACACGCAGGAGTAAACTTGACGGTGTACAGAGTGTATGTGTTCTTCATTTTCATCACTGTGTATTCCCACCAGCAGCCTGCAAGCATTCCTTTCTCCCCATAGTCCAGCCAGCACTGAGCATTTTCTAATTTGGGGAAGTGCACTGTTTACCTGGGCAATTCTCCTGCTGTTTCTATTTTTCTCCCTCTCTCCCATCCATGTTTCCCTCCTTTCCTTCTTCCTTTCTCCCTCCCCTCCCCTTCCCCTTCCTTTCCTCCTCCTCCCCTTTGATGGCATGGAGCATCCTTTCATCTGCCTGGGCAACCCTTTCTACGAATTCTCCGTTCATGTCCTTTACTCATTTTTGCATCGAGGCTTCTAACTCTTCTTGATATAACTTTATTGTCTGTTCCCTTGACAGGTTTAGATAACGCAAATATCTTTCCCCAATTTTCACGTCTGTCCATTAACTTCATCCAGCATCTTCTTTGTTTAACTTTAGTACTCAAAAGTGATGTTTTTGTGGTTTTTAAAAAAATTACCTTAATGTTTGTGTTTTCAGAACTTTGCTTAAAAAATCCTTCCCCACTGCTAGATCAGTTACTCCCCTATACTGTCTTTTACAAATTTCATCGTTTCATATTTCATATTTATGTCTTTTTTTTTTTTTGACACGGTCTTCCTCTGTCTTCCAGGCTAGAGTGCTCCACAATCTTGGCTCACTGCAACCTCTGCCTCCCGGTTTCAAGTGCTTCTCATGCCTCAGCTTCCCAGGTAGCTGGAACTACAGGCATGTGCCACCACACCTGGCTAATTCTTTTGTATTTTCACCATGTTAGCCAAGATGGTCTCGATCTCCTGACCTCGTGATCCACCCACCTCTACCATCATCCCTCACGGAGACAAGGTAAGTGACTAAGTAATTTGGAGGATGAGGATTGGGTGGGAGGGTGTAGGGAGAACCCTAAAGGTCTGCTGGGAATTTAGCTGTTTCCAGATGGGACCCCTCTGGTGACCCTGAGACTCCTCAACTGCCTGTAGGGTCCTCAAGAGACACCTGGGCTGCCGGGCATGGTGGGTCATGTAGACTCTCAGTGATTGGGCTGCAACTCTGAACCCAGCTCCCCTTGGCCATCCACGCCATGCAGGACCTTCAGGCTCCTTCACTGACCCTTACTTTGAAAGGACACTGGTGCTGCCTCTCCATGGTCAGTTGGCTTTCTTAGATCATGGGAATTTGGATTGGAAACAGGGTAAGGAGGAGTGCAGAGAAGGTGACAGGGGTCAGTGGTTCCATTTCTTTATTCCTTATCCCCAGGGTCACCCCAGGAAGAGGAACCCCTGCAACCAAAAGAAGCCAGGTGAGATTGCTCATGCCCTTCAGCACCTGGAGTCTCCATCGGATTCTGGAGCTGAAAGTCCTTGGGATTTCCTTGTCTCACCATTCAGATGGCTGTGACACCATTTGAAACTCCTGCACCCTGTAGCCCTATCCAGACCCCAGCGCTGTGACTCCCATTTCTCCCACTCCTAGAGGTCCCCACAGTGGCACCCAAGGCCCCTTTATAAATGCCACTCTTTCTTTCAGGATCCATCTGGACCTCAGGGTTCTTTAGGATACCCCAGAACACAAGTTGTCAAGGTAATTGATCACTAGGATGGGGATAAAGGACTCTGTTCCTGGGAGCGAGATGGGGTCTCAAGAGCTCACTCCTTCCAATCCAGCTCCATCCCCTGACCACTCTACCTCTGCCCCCATCTGATTCCAGAGTCTGGATGGAATTCAGGGTCTGAAGAGCTATGAGGGTGCAAAGGTGAGCACCACACCCCAGCCCCCGAGCACCTCACTCCAGCCTCCCAGCATCTCACTCCAGCCATCGCCACTCCTCACTGCCTTCCCTCCTGCCTGCCCTGCAGCTGCTGAGTGCACCCTCCTACCCATGTTCTGAGAATCCTACATGAGGAACCCCAGCCCTCTATCATCTGTGGGTCCTCTCACCTCCATCTTTCTCAGGGGAGGATAGCTTTCTGGGGTTCCAAGGAGACACAGGCGTGAAAAGTGCCAGGTTGAGTAGAAAACCCACATTGGCTCCAATTCCCTGTCCAAATGACCCTCCACTCTGGAGCTCCCGAGCACCAGTTCACTCCCCAGAGGCCCCAGACTCTTCATTTCCAGCGCTGTGCATCCTTGGGTGCTGATCCCTGCAGGACGGCAAGCCCATGGACTGCATCATGCTGGCCCTGGGTCACAGCACACTCTATACCCCACAGGCTCCCTGTCCTGCAGCAGCACCTGGGATCCCCCAGCCCGACTCAGCCTCACTGGTGCCCACTTCTCCTCTGGACCCAAACTCCATCTCCAGACCCTGACAAGTCTTCCACCCTCTCCCTCTCTGACTCTGTTTCCCTGACAGGGAACGTTGGGTGGTGATGGCCTCCATGGTCCCCCAGAAAGAGGGTGTGTGTGGCTTGGGTGTCCTCCTGCTCCATGCTCCCGAGGGAGCAGCAGCATCAGGGTTGGCCTAAGGAACCGAAGGGATGTACTGGACTGACTGGAGAACCTGGGTCCCCTAGGCTCACAGGTGAGAAGGGATTTGGCGTGGGCCATCTAGGGATGAGGGAACTACGTTCAGGGTGGGCGTGGGGGGTGCAGGAAGCTGACATCACCCAGTCAATTAAAGATAGTTATGCATTAATTATGCTCCTCTCTCTGTATATGGCACCTACTAGCTGCCGATGTGTTGAGGGGGGTATAGAAGAAGTCAAGGAAAAGCCCCTACAGTGAAGAGTTGGATAGAAATGGGACACTGACTGGCTGCAGGTCCCAGCAGAGTGAACACGACCAGACTCAGAGCAGTGGCAGCCCCGAGAACAGAGCTTCCAAAAACAGTGAGACCTGGGGTTTCCAGAGCCGACCTCCCCAGCACTTGCCACGGGCTGGCACTGTGCTGGCGTGTCCTCTCCATCGGGTGAGGTGGGTGTGGATGGTCCTGTTTTTCAGATGAGGCTTTACAGAGGCACAGGGAGACTTGGTCACCACAACGCCGATGATGAGCAGAGACAGGGGCTGAGCCAGGACAGTCTGCTTGCAGAAACACTGCCTGTGCAGGACGAGCCCTGGAGCAGCAGGGGGAAGGAGGCATGCAGGGGGACTGGGGTGCTGCACCGTGTGGGCAAGTGGCCGGAGACCTGTAGGGGAACTGGTCCCGATGAAGCAGGTGTGGGCATTGGGGCACATGCAGCTGAGGGCAGGTGGGCAGCAAATGGATCACAGTGACTCTGAAGGACTTGACAGAGCTGCAGGCACGGGGAAGTGGGGCCAGCGGTAGAGCTGGGAAAGTCTGCTCTCTGGAAGGAGGAGTTTGGGTGAGCGGCTCCCTCCTCACCCCAGGGGCGAAGCTGAGTTCCCCTGCACAGCACCCGTGCAGTTCTCCTGACTCCACCTATCTCTGTCTCTAGAGTCTCCCTGGACCTCAGGTCTCTGTAGATTTCTGGCCGCAGTGGAACCTGGTGAGTTGCCTCTGAACTCTGACCCACCTCAGTTCTCTGAGTTTTTCTTCCCTGCCCTCTTTCTAGCCTAGAGTTCACCTGACACCTGAATCCCTCCTAGGATCCCATCCTGGGAAGGACGGGTTGCCATGACACCCAGGCCAGAGAGAAGTGGAGAGTGACACTCCTGGCCACCCATTCTCAGCGCCCCCATCAGACGCTCAAACGCCAGAGCTGTCTGGAAGGTCCATGGGGTTTTCCTGAGACACTAGAGCCTACCCTGGTGCTGCCCAGACCCACGGCCCAGGGCTGCCTGTGACCCTCCCCCTCCTTCAGGGGCCCGGGCATCTCCCCCACAGTGTGCATGGTTGCTCCCACTGAGCTCTCCTGCCTTTTTCTCAGGGTTCCAAGGGAAGACCAGCCCTCTGAACCCCCGGGAGTGGTGGGGCCTCAGCTACGTCTATACCCTGGAGAGAACAAACCCCAGACCCTGGAGTTAGTTGGTCTGCTTCTCTCCTCTCGGTCACACACCCCTGCTCCTGGTTAGCCTGACCTGGTACAGACAGCAGGGGATTTCAGGGGCCAGAGAGCTCTGTTTAATTTGGGAGCATGGCAGTGGCTCCTTACCACTTCTTTCCTTTTAGCATGACCCTGGTCCCCCTGGGGCCACAGGGAAAGATGGTCCTTCTGGTCTGAGGGGCTTCCCAGGAGAGAGAGTCCTCACAGGAATCACTGTGAGTGTGACTCCCAGACCCCTGCCTGTACCAAGTGCCTAGCGACCTGACCCCCTCCTTGACCGCCTCCCTGACACCATCCCTGACAGCCCCCCATGTCACTCCCCATCCCCATCTCTCCGAGCCTGTCTCCCCTCCCCAGGCCTCACCCTTCCCATTTTGCTGAAGTTCTGCCTTCCGGAAATCTCTGCTTCACACGGTGGACCTGGCTGGAGGGCAATGAAGGTCTGGCTGCCCCCTAACCCTGCCAGGAGTCTTAGGTCCCTGGGGAGTGGGAGGAAGGAACCAGGAAAAGGGATGAGTGAGTCAGGGTGAGGGTGGCCCCTGGATCTAGGCAGGAGCTGTGGGACTGGGCAGAGGGAGTCCAGGGTCAGGCAGAATGCAGCTGATTTTAGACTCTTCTCTTGAGAACTGTGCTCTGAGGGCCCTGGTGTGCATGGGCTGGGTCTCCTTCCTGGGGATCTTACTCATCTCCTGTCTCAGGGCTCCCCTGGGGAGTGAGTTACAGCAGGATCAGGGGACCCATTGGCTCCCTCAGGGCTCCCAGGTGCACAGGGTTCCCCTGGAGCAGCAGGAGCAAAAGATGCCCCAGTGAGAGTGGGGGCCCTGGTGAGGGTACTGGGGAGGGATCTGTCAGCCGAGGGGTGATGGGCTATGAAGGATGTTCTTTGGGTGTTTGAGGGTGAGGGTCAGCCTCAGGCCGTGACTCCTACCTTCTGTCTTACAGGGTGAGAAGGGCCCCATTAGTCTGACTGGCTGCCATGGGCTGCAGAGCCCTGCGGGGTTTCCTGGTCCTGCTGGGCCTCCAGCTGTGGCTGGAGAGGATAGAGACAAACAGAGGGACCCCATAGACCCTGATCAATCTTCTCTCTAGGTGAGAGGGCTGAGGTGGGCTTGACTCCTGACCCCTGTTGTGTCATCCCTCCAGCCCTACTCCACCCATCTCCTTCCTCTAATGTCTCATCTGCCTTCTCCTCCAGGGGAAGGTGAGGGGCCCTGGGCAGAAGGGCACCAAAGGGATCAAGGGCAGACATGTAA